>SJXQ01010881.1:36972-57301 GCA_006408695.1 Aepyceros melampus | reverse complement strand
TCGTCCTCCGGGTCACCCAGGTGCTGCACGTCGGGCGCCCACCAGATGACGGGCCGGGCGCCGCCATCCGTGTAGCGGTAGGGCAGCAGCGGGCTGTGGAAGCGCCTGGCCACCGCGGGCAGGCTCCGGCGCAGCCCCAGCACGCGGTCTACGTGGAAGGACAGGACCTCGGACAGGTCCCCGGGCCTCTTGATCAAGCCACAGAGCCCCTGGGAGCAGAGCTGACTGAGCCCAGGAGCTGCATCCTGAAGGGCCCCCTCGCTGGAGAAACCGACTAGAAGCACCTGCCCGTGGCCGGGCACCCGGGCTTTGCCCACCACCTCCCCCTGGGCCAGAAGCTGGAGGGTCCGCACATCCTGCTCTGTGAGCCACGGGGGGACCTGCTCGCCGGTCCTGAAGCCACTCGACAGCCCAGGAGTCTCAGTGTCACACCAGACAGACCCTTGCAGCTCCCTAACAGAGCCAGGCCACCAATGAGCCCCTTTGGTGGGGGCAGGACCCCCCACTTGTTGGCCACCAGTCCAGGCTCTGTTCCCCACTCCTGGCAGACCCCCACCTTCTGGAGGAGGCTGGAGGGTCAGTCCAGCAGTAGCTCTCCGAGTCTGTAAGGCTGACATGTCATGCCCTGCGAGGGGGCCACCTGGGGTGCTTGTCTCACTGAGTGCCTCTGGGAGGGGACCATGGTGCCAGGGTGGGTCCAGGTCTTTGGCTCCTGGACCCCTGATCGCCTCCCTCTGTAGGAGCACAAGACGCCGGGTAGTACTGAGTCTCAGGTCTTCTGGCAGTGCCAAAGTAATGTCATTCCCGTCCTCCCTGGACGGCTGCTCTCCTTCCCTGAGGACCGTCTGCTGCTGTCCACGTGCCCTCTGTGGCCTTGCTCCTCAGCACACACCAGGATGGAGCTCCTGGGCAAGGCCCAGCTTCTCCTCAATCTTCTTGCCCGCTGCCTCCAGCTGGAGCTCAGAGCCTGCCGACTCTGGGGGGCAGGGGCATCAGCAAACCCCGGGGGCTCCATGGGGCCAGGGTCCGGGCCAGCAGCCGGGCGCTGTGTGGGCAAGCGGGTCACCGTCACCACAGACAGAGTCGTTAAGAGGCAGAATGCCATCGCCAACCGCCTCTTGCCACGCAGCTTTCTGTAGAGCCAAGATGCCTGGGGGATAGGGGTAGAAAAAAAAAAGCTTAGTACCTGGAAAACATCAGCCCTGACCCACAAAATAACAAGACAGTGAATGAATGAACGTCTTGGGTGAACAAGGAGGGAAAAGAGTGAAGCCTGGGCTGGGGGTGGGGGGCATGACACCCAGCTGTCCTCAAGACAGGAGTGGGCAGCCGTGCTCCTGCTTCAGCGCTCAGCCTGCTCTCTCCCAGGACAGGCCTGCAGGAAGACCAGGCTTCTCCCCTCTGAGTAAACTGCTGTTATGACTCAGAGTTCCGAACATGCTAAGAGCCTTTCGCCATCTGTTCCCCACACTGAGTGCTGGCCCCTTCTTCTCATCTCCACATCACCCCACTCTGTGGACCTGCAGTGTCTCCCACATACATGCCCTTCCCTTTCCGGGGCACACAGCCACCCAGCTGCAGATGGGCTTGCCTGGCCTCCCTGGCAGCCAGGTGTGACCCTGGGACTAAGTCCTTGCCCAGGGCCTGAAGCAGTCACTTTTATTCGCCCCATCTGTTCGAAAGGAGGTTGGCTGCCTCGGCTCGCCTCTCTGGGCCCACGTGTGGCCGAGTCAGCTCCGGATGGTTGGCAAAGGACATATTCTGGGGCAGTAGTTTTTCAATACGTGGTCTCGCAACCAGCAGCGTCAGTACCAGGTGATTCTGATTCGGGACACCAAGGGGCCACAAGAAGGAAGGAGCTTGGGAGCTTGCGTGAGCCCATGGGCACCGAACTGGCAAGGGTTGTTCAAGTCACTGTGCTTTGGGGCCCCTGCATCTGTGAGCCTGGAGCACCACCTCCATGCACACACACTCTAGCAGTCCAGGCACCCTGAGCCTGGATCAGAGCTGATGGGGCCACCCAGGACCCTGACCTACACGAGGCCAGATAGCCCCTCAGCCCCTACCCTGCCCCCGGAACCAGAGCTTCTGACAGGTCAGCAAGGTTGGCTTTGTTCTGCTCATGAACTTGAGGTCGGGGCACTTGGCAGACCAGCTACCGGTGACAGCAGTGACCATAGTCTACTGAGACTGAGTCTGCAGGGAGAGAGAACAAACAGCCCCAAACCAGACACCAGAGGGGAGGGAGCCCCTGCCCAGCCACCGGAAGTTTCTGGTTCCCGTTCCGAGCCTGGCCCAGCTCTGTGTTCTTCTCTCACTGGGTGGATTTAGCCCAGTTCCATTACTTGAGATGCAGTACATGTTCAGTCTTTGTTCTGCCATGGTATTTCATGTATGTTTTCTGTATTTATAATTTTTGAAGTCTTTCACTATGCTTTCAGTTACCTTTACTTTTTTCATGGTGCATATTTCTTATCACATTTAGGAAATTTTTATTTGAATTCTAATAATTGGACCCTTCATGACTATATACCCTTAAATGTCCAGTTCTTTAAATACCAGCTCTTAAATCCTAGTAAGAACAATCATAAAATTAGCATATTTCCTCTTCCTCATCCCCTACCATTCGATTGTTATTCAATTTTAATCATTGTGCTGTGTGTTCGGTCACTCAGTCATGCCTGACTCTTTGCGACCCCATGGACTGTAGCCCACCAGGCTCCTCTGTGCATGGGATTCTTCAGGCAAGAATACTGGAGTGCGTTGCCATGCCCTCCAACAGGGGATCTTCCCAACTCAGGGACTGAACCCAGGTCTCCAGCACTGCAGGCAGATTTTTTACTGTCTGAGCACCAGGGAAACCCCTTAATCATTAGTATTATCTTTTCAAATGTTTGCCTTTGAACAATTAGAAATGCTTACATTTCTACTATATTTTGTCAGCTTTAAATGACAGTCTTTGGCTCCCAGTTATTACTCATGAATAGCATGTTTATTCTTTCTTCCACTTTTTCCTTCATTCATCTTCCAAAGTTTTATATTTCTGTTATTTCTGTATTGTTAGGGTATAAAACATGTACCTTCTACTCTATTACTCCAATATTCATATTTGTTTGGTCTTAGTTCTTCAGTTAGGTATATTCTTTGCATACTCCTGTCCCCTTTGCCCTAATTTTTCATTATTTCTTGGTTGATTGAAGTTAAAACTCCATAATTTTCTCAAGAAGTACTCATGGGAACAATAGTCTCTGGGTTCTTGCATGTTCAAAACTATTTTTCTATTGCATTCGTACCTGAAAGAAAGTTTGGTGAGATATAAAATACTGCTCACAATTACCTTCTTGGAATAGCTTGTAGGTCCTTCTCTACAGTTTTCTCACATCAGATGATGCTGTGGAGAAATCTAAGATTAGACTGGCTCCCTGCCTAGGAGCCCTAAGAATTCTTTCTTTTTCTTCCTTTTTCCCCCCATTGTTTCCCCAGCTTTAGCGAGGTATAACTGACAAAAAAAAAAAATAACTGTGTATATTTAAATTACTGAACATGAGGATTTGATACATGCGTAGACTGTGAAATGTTCACCACAGTTGTTAGTTAACACTGAAGATCTACTGTTTTTGCAAATTTCAAGTAAACAATAATGTATTACTAAGTACAATCACCATGCTGTACATTAGATCCTCAGAACTTATTTTACAGCTGAAAGTCTTTTTTTTTTTTTAAGATTCTACATACAAGTAATACTACACAGGATTTGTCTTTCTCTGGATTATCTCACTTAGATTAATGTCCTCCGGGTTTCTCCATGTTTGTTGCCAGTGGCAGGATTTCCTTCTTTCTTTAGTGGCTGATAATATTGCGCCGTATGCATGTCGCGTTTTCTGGATCCATTCACCCGCTAAGAGACGCGTAGGTTATTTCCACGTCTTGGCGACTGTGAATCACGTGGCAGTGAGCACAGCGGTGCTGATACCTCCTCCAGGTATGGTTTCTTTCCCTTCAGATATACCCTCGGCAGGGCTCCTCCAGTTCTGGAGGTCTCCCCTATTTGGGGCTCCAGGGGCCTCCTCTCTGTGGAAGATGCTTTTGTGCCCTATGTCATGTTCCCCTGGACACCCGGCTGATGCCAGCTGCCCTCACAGTGGACAGTCCCCCTGCACGTTGCCAGCTTCCCACCTCAAGCCCCAGAATCATTCCCTGCATTCTTGCCCACTATCAGGGAGGCACAGAGAAAATTAACACCTTTGGGGACAACCTTCAACCAACAGGGGACAAAAGTCAGTGGGTAGGGCTTCCTTGGTGGCTCAGTGATATAAAGAATCCTCCTGCCACTGTAGGAGACTGGTTCAATCCCTGGACCGGGAAGATCCCACATGCCATGGAGCAACTAAGCCCACGTACCGCAACTATTAAGCCTTGGGCTCTAGAGCCGGGGAACCACAATTACTGAAGCCTGGGCACCCTAGAGCCTGCGCTCCTCAACAAGAGAAGCCACCACAACAAGAAGTCCACGCACCGCAGCTAGAGAAAGCCTGTGCAGCAATAAGAGCCAGCACGGCCAAAAATAAAGAGATGTTTTTAATGCTATAAAAACAAGTCAGGGCGTAAACACCCAGCCTCCATCCTTCAGAGGGACAATTCTGAGTGGCATTCTGTATGTTGCTGTAGGATACGCCCAAGGGATTGAGCCTCTATTCTATAAAATAGATGGCCCTTGTCTCCCTCTAAGATGCCTTTCTTTAGCGGATGATCCTTTTGAAATGAGAGTCTAAATTGTTGTCTTTATTTATTACCTATGTTTTAACATGGCTTTTGTTACTACTTAAAGAACACAGTATGTGTAATATGCTTCCCAGGTGGTCTAGTGGTAGAGAATCCACCTGCCAACGCAGGGGTGCAGGAGAGGTGGGTTAGATCCCTGGGTTGGGAAGATTCCCTGAAGGAGAAAATGGCAACCCAGCTCCAGTATTCTGGCCTGGAAAATTCCAGGGACAGCAGAGCCTGGGGTTCGCAAAAGATTTGGACATGACTGGAGTGACTGAACTGAACTGAACTGGAGTGACTGAACACACAGCTGTAACACATGCATAGGGAAGCACCGTGAAAAACTCAAATAATGCAGCTGGTCCTCCATAATCATGGCTCCACATCCCCAGATTCAACCAACTTCAGGTCCCATTACTGATGTTAACTTTTCAGTTGAATATGAATTATTCTCTCCTTTAATCCTTAAAACAATGTAGGGAAATGGGAATGACTCAATTCCTATTTTACAAAGGAGAAAACTGGAAAGTCCAGAGTGCTCACTTGCCCAGAATCACAGGCTGGCCAGAACAGCATTTTTAATTAAAAGTAGGAGTGGCCATGGACAAAACCCATGTTTGGGTTTCTTTTTCTCCCCTCTGAAAAGAAAAAAATAGGTTTTCAAGTTGGATTCATAGTCTAGATTTTCAAAGTTCTGGATGCCACTAGGGAAACATAAATTGTCTTTTAAAAATGTTTCAAGAAGATAGGCTATTTTGATCCTTCTCTCGGCCTCACTTGGCCTTGGACAACCTGGGGAAAGCTGGCAATTGTGCAGTTGTGCAGAGAGAAAGGTTCAAAATGACCGTGAGCAGATGTCCCTGCAGGGCCACCCAAGTAAAGCTTTGGGGAAAAAAAAATACTTGCTTTGATTGAACTGTAAAAACATCCTCTGAGGAGAAATATTCAGCTGAATAATACAGAGCACATCAGAGAAAGGAGTAAAGGGAGTGATGCCTCATGTCCTAGAAAGTTAGCTGCTGGAACCTAACCGCCCCCCCTTGCTGCACACGTGCCAGTGGAACCTGGACCCCTGCCATCTAATACATGATGGGAGACGTGCTCGCGACGCTGGCGGCAGGAGGGAAAGAAGATGGTTCTACAGTTGCTCTGTCCTCCTCCCTGCTCAAATCCCACCTCCCACCCTTTCACCAAGACTCCCCCTTGATTCCTCAGAGAAGATGCCCTCTTCCCCAGCAGCCCCACCCGCTCACAGCTGCAGAGGAAGAGGGGTGGAGAAAGAGGGGAGCCAGAAAAGCTTTGAGGAAGACACGTTCGAGTTCTCGATCAGCTTGTGGCCCTTCTGGGCTGTGTTACAGTGGATAAGATGCACGACCGCTCTGCCCTATTTCCTCCGTTATAAAATGGGGGAGAATGAGATAATCCCTCCTTACAAAGACTGACACGAGGAAAATAAATGAGTTAAAATATAGAAAGGACCCACTACATGGTTTGGTACATTTACATGGTGGGATCAGGGTTTCTGTCCCTGCTTTCTGAACTCCCTCCGTTTTTCAGGGATCTGAAAAATACCCAGCAACACCCCTTCCTGAAGTTTGGCATATTGTAATGGGGACATTTGGGAGCACAGCTCAAGGTAGAGACAGAAAGAGAAAACGCTTTCATCATAAAGCCACAAGTGTAAGCTAGGAGAAGGCCACCCGGACAGGTCTCTCCCTGCAGAGGCTCCGTCCAGAAATAACCCAGGATGGGACAGGAAGGAATCACTTGGCTTTAAAGTGTGTGGGGAGCTGAGGAAAGGGCGGGAGCTAGGAAGGACACATGCATGAAGGCTAAAAGGAAATGACAGAAATTTGGGGTTCCCTAACAACTGTAGGGGGCTTCCCTGGTGGCTCAGTGGTAAAGAATCCGTCTGCCAGTGCAGGAGATTCCAGAGATGTGGGTTCAATCCCTGGGTTGGGAAGATCCCCTGGAGTAGGAAATGGCAACCCACTCCTGTATTCTTGCCTAGGAAACCCCATGGACAGAGTACAGTCCACGGGGTCACAAAAGAGTCAGACACGACTTAGTGATTAAACAACAATAGTAGGAAAGGGATCCAGGAGAGTAGTGAAGGGCCCCTCCCCCTGAGAAGCTGTGCTGAGCTTCTCAGCACACCTTCAGGTGGGTGTGTCCCACCTTCAGAGAAGCCGTGGCAGGATGAGGAGGAAGAACAGGGAACAAGCGATTCCATCTGTGATGCCGTCGTTCACTTCATGCTGAAGAGCCGTCTCACGGCTGCATGGAGCCACCACCAAACTCCCATCATCGCCTCCATGCAGTGGTGAGACGGCTCTTCAGCATGAAGTGAATGACGGCATCACAGGTGGAATCGCTTGTTCCCTGTTCTTCCTCCTCATCCTGCCACAGCTTCTCTGAAGGTGGACACACCTCCCCACTGTCTTTGACCTTGGTCATGTGACCTGCTTCTGCCAAAGGAATGCAAGTGGACAGAACACAGGCCGCGTCCTGCTGGTGGCCTTACCTGTGCTTGTGTGGCGCTAGCCACCTGGCAGACTCGTGCGCCACCGTGACAGGAGCATGTCCCAGGAGAGGCATCGAGTAGGCCTGAACCCAGGGCCCAGCCTGGCCCCAGCCCAGCCAAGCTTCTCAGCACACCTTCAGGTGGGTGTGTCCCACCTTCAGAGAAGCCGTGGCAGGATGAGGAGGAAGAACAGGGAACAAGCGATTCCATCTGTGATGCCGTCGTTCACTTCATGCTGAAGAGCCGTCTCACGGCTGCATGGAGCCACCACCAAACTCCCATCATCGCCTCCATGCAGTGGTGAGACGGCTCTTCAGCATGAAGTGAATGACGGCATCACAGATGGAATCGCTTGTTCCCTGTTCTTCCTCCTCATCCTGCCACAGCTTCTCTGAAGGTGGACACACCTCCCCACTGTCTTTGACCTTGGTCGTGTGACCTGCTTCTGCCAAAGGAATGCAAGTGGACAGAACACAGGCCGCGTCCTGCTGGTGGCCTTACCTGTGCTTGTGTGGCGCTAGCCACCTGGCAGACTCGTGCGCCACCGTGACAGGAGCATGTCCCAGGAGAGGCATCGAGTAGGCCTGAACCCAGGGCCCAGCCTGGCCCCAGCCCAGCCACACCACTGGGCCCGGTGAACCCCCAGCCCTGGAACCAAGATAAGCCTGCACCCTGTGGGAACCATCGCGACTGTGGGCTGTTTGCAATGCAGCGTGATCACAGCGAACCCTAACTCATCCAGATCCTTGGGTGACTTCTTTGGGGCTCAGTGTGTGCCCTTGGTCAGAAAGCAGTGAAGTAGTTTAGTAATCAAGCGCCCTCCCCTTGACTAGTTAAGGGCGTAGTGGTGTCACTACAGAGGCATGGCCGGCTGTGACGATGACGGAGCAGCCTGGTCACAGACACGGCCCATGACCAGTTTCCCCCCATGACATGGCCTGGAGGACCCCTTCAGTCAAATGAAAACTGGAGAGGCCTTTCGAGAAGAACTTTTGGGGAAAATTCCAACATACGCTGGTAGCCTTTGCACAGACACAGTTTGAGAAACCAGAAATATCTGGGAAAAAAGACTCAATTACAGTTTGTACTGAAACCACCAGCAGGAGACTGATTTCTAAAGGGCCACAGGGAAAGAAATGCCCTTCTACTTTGGGAAAACTCGTCAGAACTTGGCCTCACTTTGGGGCCCTACATATCCCATCCCCAGACCACCTCCCAGAATGTCCTGCTGTGAACCCTGACATCCCAGGGCTGTCATAGGAACCGGCTGACAGGGATGGAGGCAGAGCCATCTTTTCTCAACTCCCAGAGGTCAAAAAAAGATGACAAAAACCGGGTCCTGCGCTGAACTGCCGTGGCGGATGGCATAACGTGCAGGGCAGGGCCAGTGGGGAGAGTACGGAGGCCGCGTGGTCCTCTCCCCTCACAGCAGACAGAATCGCAAAGCACTTGTTCAGTGCTTCTCGGTGGAGGGGTCCTGGGTGGGAGAAGGGGTGGAGAGAAGCCACGTGATGTACGTGTATGCGGGGAGGGGACGGATAAAAACCAAAGTTGGCTCTGGTTTAGTCTCCACCAAAGGAGTGTCAGCCCCCTCTGTCATGTCCCCTGACCTCTCCCCTCTACGACAATCCCCCTGGCTGATCGCGGTTCACCACGACTCAGACTCTGGCTGAGACTGGCAGAGATTTTGCAATGTGGAATTTCTGTTTCATTTTTTTAAAGATCAGCCAAATGATTTTCATAACAAAACCATGGCCGGGGTGAAAGGGAATACATAAGCATATTTTCAGAGGGCTGGATTAAAACCACATGTTGATGCTGTGAGTAACACCACGGGCTGGACCTGCTCAAATTCTGCTTCCCTTGGCTGAACTCAGAATCTAACCCTAGGAAGGGAGAGCTGGGCGGGCACAAGACTCTGGGGGCAAAGGCGACAGGCAGGGCTCACTGGACCCTCCAGGCACACAGTGCCCCTTTCCCAGGGGATCTCTGGGCCGTGGAGGCTGGAAGCATTTGTTCCACTGTGGGCAGAACCCCAGGCTGTCTAGCTCCTAAGCCACCAGCCCACCAGGCCCCTTGCTCAGCTCCTTTGCAAGCTGTGATTTTCCCTCCACATCAGCAACTTCAAGATAAGAAAGGACTTCTACCCCTGTAATTTCTGGCCCGGCCAATCTCCAAGAGGGGGAAAACCCAAAGGAATGATAACTAACATTTATTCAGTGTTCACTATGAGCCTGCGACTATTTGGAGAACTTTACTTCTATTAACTCATTTAATCTGTATGCCAGTCTTATGAGGTAGGTATGAGGATTATTATCCCATTTTACAGTGAGGAAAACCAGGCACAGAGAATTGCGGGGACCCAGCACTCACAGACAGCAGCACCTTGAGGGGAACCCAGGCCGACCGGCTCCAGAGCCAGGGGCCTAGTAGCTGGATCACCTGGAAGGGGGCTGCCAACCCCAGCCCCTCCCCCAGCCCTGATTCCAGGATCACACGGGGGCCCCGGGGGCAGGCCCTGCTCTCAAAGGCTTAGCTCTTTGGGACTGGTCAGCTCAAGTGTAAAATGAGGTGTGAGTGAGGTCAATGCTAGGTGGCAGCCTTTTTGTACTGGTTAAATTGAGAGAAAATAAAGTGCTTTCAGGCTATATTTATTTTTCTTTCAAATGAGAATAACTTTGTTGTGTCTCATATCCTACTTTAATAAATAGAAGAATATCAGTTAGAAAATGCCACCATTTGACCCACTCCAATCTGGGCATATTTGAGAGGTAACGTCAGAAGGGGGTTTCTAACAATCTGTTATTCTCAAATTAGGTCTAGGGCTTGATCTCAGAACCACACAGGTAGTTCTCCTGCCCCTTCCAAAAGAAGATGGTGCCAGAGTGCCTTTCAGCTCAAGCATTCTGAAGACTGTAGCCAGGAAATTGAACATATCTGACCTGAGAAGTAAATATAGCAGACCTTATAAACAACAGCCACTCACCAAGCATAGACCACGTACCAGGCTCACTCAGAATCTCACAAAGTATGTACTAACATGATGAATTTGAAACTGCAGAAATTAAGATTTACAGACTTCCTGACTTCAGACTATCCTACAAAGCTACAGTAATCAAAACAGTACGATACCAGCACAAAAACAGAAATACAGATCTATGGAATCAGATAGAAATCCCAGAAATAAACCCACACATTTGTGGTCAATTAATCTATGAAAAAGGAGGCAAGAATATGCAATGGAGAAAAGACAGTCTCTTCAATAAGTGGTGCTGGGAAAACCAGACAGTTACACGTAAAAGAATGAAATTAGAACATCTAACACCATACACAAAAATGAACTAAAAATTGATTAAAGACCTAAACGTAAGACCAGATACTATAAAACTCTTAGATGAAAACACAGACTGGACACTCTTTGACACAAATTGCAGCAATATCTTTTTTGGGTCCATGTCCTAGAGTAATGGAAACAAAAACAAAAATAAACAAATAGGACCTAATTAAGCTTAAAAGCTTTGCATAGCAAAGGAAACCATAAATAAATGAAAAGACAACCTACAGAATGGGAGAAAAATTAACATATGACACCACTGATAAGGGATTAATCTTCAAAATATACAAACATCTCCTATAGCTCAATACCAAAAAAAAAAAAAAAATCAAAAAATGAGCACAACATCTAAACAACATTCCTCCAAAGAAGACATGTGCTGTGCTAAGTTGCTTCAGTTGTGTCTGACTCTAAGTGATGCTATGAACCATAGCCTTCCAGGCTCCTGTGTCCATGGAATTCTCCAGGTAAGAATACTGGAGTGGGTTGCTGTGCTGCCCTCCAGGAAAGAAGATGTACAGATGGCTAAAAAGTACATGAAAAGATGCTCAACACTGATTATTGGCATTAGAGAAATGCAAATCAAAACTGTAATGAGGTATCACCACCTCACACTGATCAGAGTGGCCAGTTACCTACAACTGCCTGCCTGGAAACCAACACGATATTAGAGCACCGTGAAGCGGAGGGTGCAGGGAGAGCCAGGTGCTGTCAGGCTCTTCTGAGACCCTCAGGGCGCCAGTGTGGGGCTTCACGGCACCTAGGACACGAGGCAGGCAACTTCTTCCGAAGGGACTGTGTAGGGCTGAGGTATGGAAAAGTGCTGCTCCCTAGACAAAACCTGCTACATCACAATCAGCCTTTTACTCTGACCACTCCTACAGCCAGGCACTAGACCAGGAAACAGGGATGCAAATGTGAAGAAGGCTTGGCTCTGTCCTTAAGCAACTCCCTCTCTCACTGTGCAAATAATACAATTATTTGCCCTGAACCAGTTTTGGCCACCCCAAATTCTTCCACAGAACTGGCCTTGCCTACGTCCGGGGCATCTATCTCCCTAAGCTTGAAGGGGTGCAGTCAGAGTACAGAAAGCCAAGGAGCAGCTGGCTGTCACTCCCCAAGATACTCCACCACATCACTCATCTCACACTTGTTCAGTGTTTTCCACTACATGGCAAGAAGGATGCTGTTTCCAGACATTCTCACAACCCTGGAAAGGAAGGAGGAATTCTCACCATGCCCATTTTACAGATGAAGAAATTGAGGTTCGGAAAGACTTAGTCATTTGCGCCAGGTGGCACATCAACTAATAAAAGAGCTGGGATTCCAACTCTTTCGGAATCCCAAGTGCTTTCCCAGCACACAGGAGCCAGGCCTAGAGTATGGGAACACAGGACGGAAGGATCAGCTAAGGCCCTCGGTGCTTCTCCAAAAGCATTCCTGATGCTCCCAGATGACACGGGGAAGCCAGTTCCAGGAAAAGGCTTTAGAAGACCCGAGGAATTCCTGGATCTGTCTCCTCATGACATGAGCTGGGAAGCTGATCCCAGATGAGACCCAGGAGATGACAGGCTTCCTTCTCCCTCGGTGAGTACTGAGCAAAGAAAGGCAGAGTCCTAAAGGACACCCTGGAGGAGCTGGACTCTCTTGGTCCAAACACCGGCTCCACCACTAATGAGTGTGTTACATAACGTCAGTTTCCTCACCTGAAAAATGGGTATGAAAATGGTACTGACCCCAAAGAGTTGGTGAATTTTAATAAAGTGCTAAAACCAGGGCATTGCATGTATTTTGATAGCAATTACTCAGCACTACTATTTAACCCCAGGATTACTAAATCCCCGCAGCACTTTGTGTCTCCAGCACCTTCTTTAGGTTACTATCCTTTACCTCACTCGCTCCACCTGTGCACAGCGGTAATGGTTGGGTCACAGCACTCTGAGGACTGGTAACTCACAGCTGATTGACAGGAAGGAGCGTGAGGAGGTCTTGGGAACTGCTGCCTCCTTGGAGCCACCACTTGCTCAAGTGGCCAAAGAGCAGCCTCCGGCTCCAGGTCTGCAGGCCCAGTGTGACTTCTGCACGTCGGCCGTGGAGCCCTGGAGACCCTTAAACACTACTGGAGAGATGCTTGCCATGAGGAGAGGAGGGCTCAGCCATACAATGCCGTGAAGACTGGTCCTCGGGAGGGCTACGACAAAGCTGCCCTTGGAATCAGGCTTCTCAGCTACAGAATCTGCTTGTAGTACAGGAGACAAGGGTTTGACCTCTGGGTCAGGAAGAGCCCCTGGAGGAGGGCATGGCAACCCACTCCAGTATTCTTGCCTGGGAAATCCCATGGACAGAGGAGCCTCGTGGGCTACAGCTCCATGGGGTCACAGAAGAGTCATACGTGCCTTGCAACTAAACAACAACAAACCCTTGGACTCCGAAATAGAAAAATTCAGTCTTTAATTTTGCCTTTAGCAAGTTTATCAGATGAGCAGTCTGTAGGTTGAATAAAAATTAAAGGGACCTTGCAATGGCAGGTGGAATGGGGGTGTCATGGAACATTTCCCGACAACCATGGGGCTTAGAGTCCATCCCAGCAGGTGGCCTGGAGCTCAAGAGGATGAGGGAGGAGCTGGGCAGCCAAGCCCGCCGCAGCTATGGCAGCTATGGAACCGTCTTGGAGGCACGGAGGCCCTCCCTCCAGGAAGCTCCATGACGTCGTCTGTAGCCAACATGATGGAGCACCTTCTGTGCCCGGTCCATGCCAGCTATTTGACCCATGACAGCTCGTCTACTCCCAGCAACCTCCCCGTAGGGAAGGCATCACTGTTCACGCCAGGCATCGAGGAAACTGAGGCCCAGGGAATTCAGGTCACGTCCTTACAGCTTCATAGCGAAGTGGCAGAGGTGGGATTCAAACCTGGGTCCAGCTGACTACATCAGCGTATGAACCAGACTTCTGTCCCTGCTACTATAGAAGCCTCAGAGAACAAGAGTTGTTTCCGTCTTCACCACCATTCTCCAAGCAAGAAAGTAAACCTGGAAAGTTGGCCTCTTCCTGCCCAAGAGAGAATAAAAAGCCTCTGCTTTCACAGGCCAAGGCTTTCAGAGGTGAGTTAAGCTGGGCTTTCTGTCTGATGTTGGGTAACTGAGGTGGGGGCTGGCTTGGAGTCAAACAATTCAATTAGAAAAGCGAAGCTGTTGTTTATCTAGACATGGTGGATGAAACACAAGCCATTCCTCTCCACCCTTCTGAAACCTCACAAAAAACAACAGTAAAAAGCTCTTATCTTCAAGGGACAAACTGATAAGGATAAAGACAACTGGACAGGAGGCACTGATTAGTTAAAATTCAGGAAGTTAGAAAACAGGTGAGTGAGTGGCAAAGGCCTTACCCAAGTAGCCAAGAAAGTGGCTGAAAGCAAGACTCTATTGTAGTGAACTCAATTGTTCGCAATTCCCTCCCTGCCCAGACACAGACACTCATTTGCATTTGGATGGATCCTCCCCAGCGATGGCCTGGCCTCTCCCTGAGGTCACGGAGACAGCTTGCAGGCTGCAGACAATAAAAGCGGAAGCTTCCGCAGCAGGGGTTACTTGAGGCTCTCTAAGCCACCAGTAGGTACATCCTGACAGCCTAACCTCAGGAGCTCTGTCGCTCACGGGCCCCTCCCCCAGGCCCCAAGACTAGTAGCTGTGTGGTACCCAGGAGTACACAGCCTGGAAATATAGGGCAAACTCAGGTCACATGGAGCCAATTTTGAGCACTGGGAGACTGAATCCAGTGCGTAAATTCAAGCGGTCCTGAAATCAGTCTGTGCAGCGTCTTGGTAGGTCTATAAGATCCTGCAATCAACTGCACTTGGCAGCACTTGGGCTTCCCCGGTGGCTCAAACGGTAAAGAGTCTGCCTGCAATGCAGGAGACCTGGGTTGAATATTTGGGTCAGAAAGATCCCCTGAAGAAGGAAATGGCAACCCACTCCAGTACTCTTGCCTGGAGAATTCCATGGACAGAGGAGCCTGGCAGGTAACAGTCCATGTGCTTGCAAAGAGTCGGACACAACTGAGCAACATTCACTTCACTAGCAGCGGCCAGCTTAATCAGTAATGGATCCTCGGAGCATTCCTCCCTGCTTCACTGCGTGTTCACTGAGATGGCACTCGTCTCCAGTGAAACAGCAGCACGAGAAAGCCTTCTGCCTCAGGCTCAGCTACTGGGAAACCAGGAGAAGACAAACCAAGACACGTCCCTGTGAGATTTCAGGACACTGAGGGAAACACCCTACTAGTTCCCAGAGCAAAAGAAAAAAAACCAAAACAGGTTTTCTACAAGTAATCAAAAGTAATCAACAAATCAGAATGGCTCTGATCTCATTACTGCAATACTGGAACACAATTAAGCAAGTCCTTCAAAATCGGACAGAAAATTGTTTCTGGCTTAGAAATTTATATCTGGTATATATATATATATTTTCTGATTTAGAATTTTATACCCAGTCATACTCATTGGAAAAGGCCCTGATGCGGGGAACAGTTGAAGGCAAAAGGAGAAGAGGGTGGCAGAGGATGAGATGTTTGGATAGCATCACCAACTCAGAGGACATGAACTTGGGCAAACTCCGGGAGATCGTGAGGGACAGGAAGGCCTCGAGTGCTGCAGTCCATGGGGTTGCACAGAGTCCAACACAACTGAGAGAGTGAACAACCACCACCACCCAGTCACACTATCCATCGATTGCGAGGGTGAAATAAAGGCAGCTTTAGACATGCCATGTTCCATAACGATTTACTCCTCAGCAACAGTTCACTTGGACCAGCATGGCTGTCAACACAGACACAAAGTCACGCATAAAAACCGAAGTGCAGTGGGGTTCTGACTGACGAGGGAGTTAGATTCTGATGGAGCAAATTAGGCAAAAATGAAGTCTAGATCAATATTTCCTTTGAAAATTCATTAAGAAAGAAATTTACACACATCCATTTTTCTCCACCCTTAGAACAGAGGGTGAGTCTTTAGTATCCAGCAAATAAAACCAAAGAGTTGGGAAATTCCCGTAGCACACTCAGCCTCCGAGAACATTGGTCTTGAGAATCACCTGGAGCATCTCACAAGAGATTCTGGGAGAAGAGAGTCTGAGCACAGACCCACCTAGCTCCATTCACATTTGGAAGAACTAGAGATAATTAACCTGGAGAAGGCAATGGCACCCCACTCCAGTACTGTTGCCTGGAAAATTCCATGGGTGGAGGAGCCTGGTGGGCTGTAGTCCATGGGGTCGCTAAAAGACACGACTGAGCGACTTCACTTTCATTTTGCACTTTCATGCATTGGGGAAGGAAATGGCAACCCACTGCAGTGTTCTTGCCTGGAGAATCCCAGGGACGGGGGAGCCTGGAGGACTACAGTCCATGGGGTCACACAGAGTTGGACATGACTGAAGCGACTTAGCAGCAGCAGCAGCAGCAGCAGCAAAGTGAACCAGATTTCTGATCAGCAGAGCTTCCACCTTGTGTGTGTGTCCATGCTCTCAGTTGTGTCCAGCTCTGTGTGACCCCATGGACTGCAGCCCGCAGGCTCCTCTGTCCATGGGATTCTCCAGGTAAGAACACTGTTAGTGGGTTGCCATTTCCTCCTCCAGGGGATCTTCCTGACCTAGGGATTGAACCTGCGTCTCTCACATCTCCTGCATTGGCAAGTTGGGTTCTTTACCACTAACACCACCTGGGAAGCCCAGTTTCTGGTAATCAGAGGAGGGTGTGATGTGCGACCCTGTAAAAGGTCAGGGAGCTGCCTCCAGGGCAGCTGGGGGCCTTGAGGGGACACAGCCTCAGGTGGGAGAAGGGTGTCTGAGGAGAGGCGGCAGCCTGCAGGACAAGACAAGGAAGTGAGCTGACGATCCAGCTGGCAGGAAGCCTCCCTAGCCCGCAGATTCCATCTCCAAAGCAAGCGTGGCTGCCCTCTCACTGGTCACAGAAATTTTAAAGAGTAATATTGCCCCAGATGCCCCCAGTGCCAGCCCTCTCCTTACAACCCCAGGGCCCCACCTGTCCCCACCTTTACAGTCACCTGTGTCACCTCCCTAACTCCTCACTGAAACTGCTGGCAAAATCAGGTGTTCCTGGAAGTCAGGAGCCATGGCCCCCGACCCCACCTTGAATCCCAGCTTTCCTCTTTGGAAGGAATAAAGTCAACTGGTGCCTCCCCCATCTGCAGCTTTGCGTTCATGAACAAAGCAGCAAACGCCGCAGCCCCTTCCGCACTCTTGCTAACAGCTGTGTGAGCTGCTCAGCACAGACTCTTGTTTCCTAACATCCGTCTCCTTTTCCTCGGCTCTGACTGGCCAAGCCCTTTTCAGGCTGGATGTGACCACATGCTGTTTGCATTGAGCTCCACCCAAAATGATCCCTTATTCTGAACCATAGATCATCAGGTTCCACCAAGAGAAGCAGCCAGAAGGGCTATGTGCCTCTCTGCGTCCTGAAGACGGTGCTGCCCAGGTAGGTGGGCTTTCTGGGTGAGCCCCCAGTGCCAGAGCCCTGGTAGAGTTCTGCCGCAGTGAAGCTGTGGTGCCGGGTGTTCCCAACACTGGGGCACCTGGGAAACGTATCTGATGGACAGACCGGGGGAGGGGCAGGGGTGGGGAAAGGGAAGAGGAGCCAAGGAGAGGGCGTTCCTCAGCAGGGAAGTGTGGATCAACTCGTCTCTCTCACGGGACAGGCGTCCGCTGGGTCTCTCACCAATGTATGATGGTGCCTCGGGGTCTGAAAGAATGTGATTTCCCCCGTGTGCAAGTAAGCATAAATTTTAGTTAGGGAGGTATATCCAGGGAAAGACTTTAAAAGGCAAAACTAGCAAGGAGGAGGAATTAGTCTTCGACGGCCTCATGCCCCCATTTTACCTCCGATACACCTAAAGTGAGATTGTCTATAACCTCAGCCATTTGTTGGGTGGTTATACAGTTTATCTCTTGGAACCAGCACTCTCAAATAAGGAGCGTAGGAAAGATAGTGTTTACAAAGCATTAATTCTTGCTTGCATTCTGCCCTCCCCTGGCCCCTCCCGCTCCCCACTGCAAGACCCTGAACTGTACTCTTATTCCTCTATCTGAGAATGATACAGAAGAATGTTCCAAAAATGTCACAAAAGGATGCAGAAAGTTAAACCTTCCAACTTCTGACATGTGAAACAGAACAGAAATACAGGGACTTGTAGATGAGACTACTGTCTCTGGGCCCAGAGCAAAGCAGCAGCTCACCAGGCTCACCTACCACCAGCCCCTGGATGACACACAGGTTCAGAGCCAGGCTGCGAGGACGTTGATCCCAGCTCCACTGCGTCCTGGCTGTGTGAACTTAGGCCTCCACGTCCACATCTGTCCCATGGCAATATGAATGGCACCCCTCTCAGAGGGTGGACCCTTCATTACCGCATTGGGCAGATATTCCTGAGCCAAGCCCTGCTCCAGGCAGGAGTGAAACATCAAGAGTAATGGTGACGTTCTGGTGGGGAAAAGAATTGACTTATCTTTTAAAAAAAATAGCATCACTCCTAAGTACTCCTAAGTACTGTGAGAGGTGTATGAGCTATTGTGTGAAAAGATGCAAAATAGAAGCTGAAATATAATTATGTTTACTCATAACGGATCGTGGGGCTCCTCAGGTGGCCCTAGTGGTAGAGAATCTGCCTGCCAACGCAGGAGACATAAGAGACGTGGTTTCGATCCCTGGGTTGGGAAGATGCCCTGGACAAGGGCATGGCAATTCACTCCAGTATTCTTGCCTGGAGAATCCCATGGATCCTGACAGGCTCCCCTGTTCCTGGGGTCGCAAAGAGTCAGACACGACTGGCGCACTGGCACACACGCATAACTGATCATGCTTTTCTAGCAGGACCCACGGGGTTGCCTCCATGGCAGGGTTCCTGGCACCTGCACTGAGAACACATGCCTGCCTGACCTGCTCCCAAGGGGCTAAACGACGTGTCCTTTATCCCTCCCTCCCTGCTGCTGGTTGCTTTGCTCCAGTCTCTACGTTGATTGTATGTTGGGGCTTTTCCAGCCCTGCCGGCCGCCCCAGGAGCCTTCTCCACACCCATGACTGAATTACCATTTTGTTCCAGCTCACAAGAGCACTAGTGTGGAAACACCGCAGACCAGATGGAATTTTCGAGACCCTGTCATTTGTTGGAAATTTTTTCTGGCTGCCTTGGTATTAATGGCCATACAGTTTTGCTCTCAGGCCTGGGAGTGGGGATTGAGGCTGAAAAACGAAAGCAAGTTTCTCTCTGGGCCGTTCTGTTCCAGCCTTCTAGAGATTTCTACTCTCTGGCTGCTCAGAGGCAAGGGACACGGCCCCAGAGAAGAGTGGGAGAAGGGGGCAGGTCTGTGTCCTACATACACACTTCCTCCCATTTCAACCAAGCTCGTGGCAACAGGGGGCCTGAGCCAATTAGGGCCACTGAGGGGAAAATCCACCTGACTCTGTCTTAAATCCATCCCAGTCACAGCAGGTCGTATGGACTTCTCCAGAATCAGGCCTGAGGAGAGTTTGTAAACCGGGATCCTTGGGCTGAATCTGGCCTGCAGATGTGTTTTAATCCGGCTTAAGAGGTTTTAAATAAATTTGAGCCAATGTTTAAAAAACCAGGATATTTCCTATAAAAATCCAGATTTCCAGCCTCTTAAGAAAAAGGGAGAAGTTTGAGCCACAACCTGGGCCCACGTTCTCATACGGCTGGAGCGGAGGATGGCTCCCTCTCTCAGTGACACGCTCTCGGCCGTCCACCGCAGGCTCCACCATGCCCTGACATGTCTCCCACGAGAAGGAAGAACAGTTGCTTTTGGAGTCTCACTTGCTTTGCTGTTTTTCCAAGAATATAAACACTTCCCTGAGCACAGCTCAATACAACCAGAGAAAACAAAACGTAGACGGGCACTGCCTTCGTTACACCCAGCCCACTTCTTTCACTTATGCCACCAGCCTGGGCGCCATCGGCACTTCCGTTTATACTTCCTGGGCCAGATGGGCACTGTCCAATACGAGAGCCACGAACCACAGGTGGCTATTTCCATTTAAACTCATTAAAATTGAACACTTCCATTCCTGCGTTGCACTCACGCTGTTTCAAGTACTCAGCAGTCACCTGGGAGTGGCGGCCACCGAGGTGGACGGGGCAATGGGACACGGCCAAGGCGAGGGGGGCAGGACACACAGGCGGCAGGGTGTGTCGGAGCTTCTCAGAAAGTCGTACTGGACTGGGCTCCGGGGACACTTGCTGAGTTCTACGCTTGGGCCGCCCTGGGCGCTCTGGGAGCTGCCGCCTTGCAGAGGTTCACTCCCTACCCAGGGAGAAAGCCATCGCCCGGGACGAGAGATGAGGGGAGCACCCCTCAGTGTCGCGGGGGCCCTCTCAGAGCCAGAGAAGAGGAGCAGGTCTGCTTTCATGATAAAAGAGAACACTCTGCTCGCCCCTCATGTTTCCGGTCCTAGGCAGTCTCCTCAGAAGCTTCCAGAAAGGGGGACTCTTTCAGCCCCTCATGGAGATGCTGCTTTGATGTCTGCCGCAAACTCTGGAGGTGCCCCAAGCAAAGCTCAAAGTCAAGATGGGCCTCCGAGGTGGCGCTCCCTGGCAGGACTTCTCCCCCCAGCACTGGCCTTCCCCACCCCCAGCCCCAGCTCCGACACACCCTGCCGCCTGTATGTCCTGTCTCTTATA
>SJXQ01010881.1:12080-36818 GCA_006408695.1 Aepyceros melampus | reverse complement strand
TCACAGCCGTCTTCACCCTCTCCCTGAATCCATTCTCGCCCATGTCCGGGGCTCCCACCCTCCTCACCCCACCCAAGTCTAAACAAGACACTCCTGGGACCCACACCCTCAGGTGACATGCTACACAAGAAACTCATTTCCAAGAATATTTACTTATAACAGAAAATTTCCACAGATGCTACCAAAATAAAACAGCTACGTACCAAGTGTGAGAATTTTCAGGTTGATCGAATGGAAAGAGACTCAGATCTGTGGTTGTGGTTGTTGCTCACTCGCTAAGTCATGTCTGACTCTTTGCAACCCCATGGACTGCAGGCGCCAGGCTTCCCTGTCCTTCAGCATCTCCCAGAGTTTGCTCAAACTTAAAGTCCATTGTAGGGCCCACCTTAAAGTCCTTCATACATTTGAACTGTGTGTCTTGGCAATTAGAGCATTGCTGATCTCTAAGCTACTCTATTTACTACTCTCTAAACTGGATCCGATGACAGCAGCCTTAACACTTGAAGGATTGAAGATTCAACACGATAATGGATAAGAGAGTTACAAAGCCCAACACAAACATTTGCTGTTATCAGTTCTAAGGTGAATGATCTCACAGCCAGCACAGAGGCCAGCACTCACTAGAAGTTTGCTGAAGGTTATTTTTTAATGACCTTGGAGTAGAAGCTGAGGAAAGATATTTTTTAGACAAAGGGGGTTCTTGGCATATTTGAAGATCAGATCACACAGACAACCATCCATACAGAAGCAGAGTTTCCAAATCCTTTTAGCACCAAAGATTAGTGCTACTTCAGCCACCTGGTGAAGCCATGGCTTTCTCAAGATGCTTTTTTTAAAATGTACAAATAAAAAGCAGAGGGTTACAAAGGCAATCAATTACACTGAAATGTAATCATCAAAATATTCCAAAAACCAAATCTGCAATATAATAATACATGTGCTTCTTTATTAATGCATTAAATGATGAGATCTATCAACTCATCTAATAACAAAGCAGTTTCAAAGTAGTTAAGAGTGAAGACTATATTTCAGAGTATCTGCTTCCACCTCATGATGTAAAATCTCTGTGATTTTTCTTGGTGACTAAGTCACAGGTCTTGTTAACGCTACGGTGGTTAGCGCCTACATTCATTCTTGAAGAAATGCTGGATTTCAATTAGAGACCAGTGAAAATAAAGATGGAACTTTTCATTATCCAAGTATCCAAGTTTAGAGCTCTTTTGAATTCTAGGCATGGACCACATCAAGACTCCTTGAACTGGTACCACTTGATTCTGCCTTTCTCCAGTTCACCATCATAGGGAGAGACCTACATGGCTGATGCAAAGGCAGGCCCTTTACAGTACCTATTCCCTAGTAGGAACTAGGAACAGGGATACCCCCCAACACCTGCCCCCCGATGCACTGAAGGCTCCTACTAACAGTCCTAGTGGCCCAGGCCTTCACTTGTCTCCAGCCCTATCTGTTGTCCAGGAACAAGGTAACAATCACAGCTCCCACTAACTGAGCACTTACTCTGTGCTGATGACTACTGTATGAGGTGTTAATGCTCAGGATAGCATTAACACCATCCCACAAGGAGGCGGTGTTCTCTTAGGGGAAACTGAGGCTGAGAGGTTAACGGATCACTGACTTGCCCCAGGTGGTAAGCAGGCTTTGAATTCAGCTGTTCCGGTTAGAACTCCCCTCTGGACCCTCATGCTTTCCCACCAGGCACTGGTACAGGCCCTGTGACAATTACAGTTTAAGCCCAGGGGATGGATGAGTGTGAACAAGGAATGGGTGAGTGTGAACAGGAGCCTTTCCTGACACCCAGAGAAGCGACCGAACAGGGCACTGCCCAGACGTCCCTACCCCCTCCCCAAAGGGAAATGAGAGGATTTTAACTAGAGTTTCAGGAGACTGTTCTGAAAGGAAGGAATACAATAACATCTTTGTAGCTGCAAGAAGATCTCTGGGGCAGCGGAACCGTGGGGAGAGCAGGGGGCGGGGGTGAGACAGAGCTGGACGAGCTGCTTGTGCGGGGCCTGCAGACCGTGGCCGGGTGTGCTGTCCAGGAGGCCACCACTGCTGGCAGCCAGCCCCCCAGCCGGGATCCGGGTCCCCCGCAGGTACACACTGAGCTTCTGTGTGAACAGACAACAGAGCCGCTCTGTCCTGGAGAAAGAGGCCTGTGTGTCCCGCCTACCCTCCTCCCTGCATGGGGATGGACATCCGAATGGCCCATTCACGGGCCATCCCAGCCTCCCGCCCTCAAATGAGCCGCAGCCTCCACCTCCATGGGCCCAGACAACCCGGGGAGCGGGACCCACAGCCTTCAGTCCACCTTGGACAGCGCAAGTCCATCACTCCCTCCCACCAGCCTCCTTTCTGCCTGGCTGGAAACCCATCATCACGTGGCCCCTGGGGCTGAGGTCCCTCCATTTCCTTTGGAGGAAAGCATGAAGAGGGGTGTGAGTCCTGTAACTTTTGAAATTTTGACCCTCTAGGGTTACAGGTTTGACTGCAGGTGGGTTTTCCCTTTCCACCTCAGATAAGAGGCCCCAAGCATCTAAAAGTGCTCGAGCTATGTTTTAAATCGTGGCCACAACAAAGAAGGAAGGCATGGCCTCCCCCTTTAGTCTACAGTCCAGACAGGAACATGAGCACAGACAACATTCCCCATTAAGTAACTAGCTGGGCCGTATTAACAGATGCTTCTGCAGGAGGTGTAAGTCGCCGGCATGTGTATATGAAGGCACCTTGGCATGGAGGCGTGCACGTGTGTGGATCCTCTCCTTTCAGGACACGTGGAGACTGAGACGGAAGAGACGGAGCATCTTGAGAATTCTAAGCACACCGGAAGCACCTTAAAGCGCTGCTGCAAAACCAGTCTGGCCAGAAGCAAGGCAGCTCTGCACAAGCTGCTGATAGAGGTCCCCCCGCAGGAGCACCGAGCAGACATGGGACACGGGGAGGGCCCTTGGCTGCCAGGCCAGTGGGAAGCGTCACTGCTCTGCTGCACGCTGCTGAAACCCAGCTTGGCGCACCATGCCCACACAGCCCGGCCCCGTGTCCCCCGGCTGGCATGCTCAGAGTTCAAGGGGCATCTGTGGGCTCCTGTGGGTCTGCAGGGGTGAAAGGGCCTCCCTGGGGCCGTCTCTTTTGTCTTTCAACCCCAGTCTCCTCATGTAGCATCCATAAACCTCCGGCTCTTAACGCTGATCTTTTTTTCTCTCCTTTTCTCTCCTTTAGTCCTAACCTCTCAGCCGTCTTTGGCCAGTTCTTTGACGGATGGCATTTCTGGAAAAATCCCTCCATTGGCCCCTGAACATGGAACCATGAAACTGCTGCCCAAGCCAAGATGGAAGGATATGATTTTTCCAGATGGTTCTGGAAGAGGTTGTTTGCTCACTGCAAGCAAACGTCCTCGAAAGCCAAACAAAAACTGCCCGCGAGTAAACAGCATGGGACTCAGCCCCTTCCTGCGGCCACTTAGCAGAAACCCGAGCCCGAGCCCGTGGCAGGCAGGGCAACTGGACCAAGAGCGATGGAGTAGCCGCTGCCCTGCCCACTCCCCCAGCAGGATCTGGGGGCCACAAGGAAGGGGACCCCAGTGGCTGCGCTAGCCGAGAGGGCGCCTGGGTGTTGCAGGCAAGGTGGCTGGAGTGGCATGAGTAACACTGTGCTTGTTTTTATTGCAATTATCTCTCCTAGTTTTATGATCACAACGGCAAAACCAATTCAGGGGGTTAAGGGAGAAATGTCAAACACTTCACCGTGACTCTAAGAATATACCATAGTGATCTATTTTATAGAACTGAAACGATTAGAATCATTTTTAAATAAGTTACTTCTATATCATGTTGTCTCTAAGGGTGGCTAGTTATAGGACCCCAGTGTGCTTTTTTTAAATGTGTCTATATATTTGGCTGCACCAGGTCTTGGCTGCAGCACTCAGCATCTTTGATCTTCATTGCAGCAGGCAGGATATTTAGTTGAGCCATGTGGGACCTAGTTCCCTGACCAGGACTTAAACCCAGGCCCCTTGCATTGGGAGCTTGGAGTCTTAGCCCCTGGCCACCAGGGAAGTCCCAGGACCCCATTGTTGTCGATCAGTCGCTAAGTAGAGTCCGACTCTTTTTGTGGCCTGTGGACTGCAGTATGCCAGGCTTCCCTGTCCTCCACTCTCTCTCAGAGTACGCTCAAATTCACGTCCATTGAGCTGGTGACGCTACCTCATCATCTCATCCTCTGCCGCCCCCCTCTCCTCTCCTTTTGCCTTCGATCTTTCCCAGCATCAGAGTCTTTTCCAATGAGTCAGCTCTTCGCATCAGGTGGCCAAAAGACCCCATAAGATAAGGGGTCTTACCTTTATGATGAAGAAAGAAGAGCAAGGCACAGAAGCCTCTGTACGCAGATGCCCTAGCAAGAAACGGAAGTCGCTCTTAACTTGCCCTCAGGTTGCCAAGGGCTAGAGGTTCTCCTGCCTGAATATCCCCCACACTTGCTTCCTCCAGCCACGTCTCCCTCTGGTCCACCAGGGTCAGGGGTCACGACTGTTCCCAGATGTTGCCCCTCCACCCGGCCCCTGCAGCCTCGCCTCCCTGGGAAACTGCTCTCTAAAATGCAAACACAATCCCACCTCTCCAAGTTCAAAAGCCTTTCAGTTGCCCCCTCTGTTCTCAGGATGATAGCACAAATCCCACCTCTGGCTGGGGGGACCACTCGTGTCCCCTTTCCAAGCTCCACCTCCAGCCTCATTTCCAGAAGGCTCCCCCCAACATCCTCCCAGCCAGCTTGGACAGCTCACTTTCGCCTTTCAGTTCAGTTCAGTTCAGTCGCTCAGTCGTGTCCGACTCTTTGCGACCCCATGAACTGCAGCACACCAGGCCTCCCTGTCCATCACCAACTCCCAGGGTTCACTCAGACTCACGTCCATTGAGTCAGTGATGCCATCCAGCCATCTCATCCTCTGTTGTCCCCTTCTCCTCCTGCCCCCAATCCCTCCCAGCATCAGAGTCTTTTCCAATGAGTCAACTCTTCGCATGAGGTGGCCAAAGTACTGGAGTTTCAGCTTTAGCATCAGTCCTTCCAATGAAACCCAGGACTGATCTCCTTTAGAATGGACTGGTTGGATCTCCTTGCAGTCCAGGGGATTCTCACTTTTGCCTTCAGGGCTTTGCGTATGCTGTTCCTTCTACTAGATTGCTTTTCCCTCTTCTTATTGTTATATTATTTTTTAAAACTATTTTTTAAATTATTTTTTCAGTAAAACTAAAACTTCTGTATCCAGTTCTATGAGTCTTAGCGTGTGGATAGGACCACCACCCACACAATCAGGACACAACTGTTCCATCACTGCAAAATCCTCCCTCAAGAATTCCACAGCCACGGGGAGTGACAGTCAGGCCCTGGCCCTGGAGACCCGAGTTCTTTCAGAGCCCCTCAAGGCCTGGAGACCAGCGGAGGCCCCTGCTGCTTCCCCACCCTCCACATCCTCCCCTCCTGGCCTCTCACTCTGACCTGCCTTCACCCCGCAGTTCACCAGCTGCCGCCTTACAGCCCCTTCTGGTCCCTCTCAGCAAGCACTTGTGGAGCTCCCAGGCGACTTCCAAGGATATGTGCACATGGTGTGTGGGGCATACAGGGAGGGCAGCCTGGGGGTCACCCACAAACCTGGCTCCATCCTCACCTCGGGCCAGGCGGCCCGCCAGACACAAGCCCGCGTCGTGGGCACATCCAGATGATACAGGGATTGCACCCCGAGCACCCCAGGTGGAAACACTTCAGCAGTCATATCAGAAAACTAAACCAAGCAAAGGCAGCCCCGGTGGCTCAGGCGCCCAGGCCTCAAGGAAACGGGAAGCGCTCTGCTTCGACATCAGCACCGGGGTAGAGAGGGAGGGCTAGCCTCCCAGGCCTCTTCTGGGGGACTGTCAGCATCTCTGGGGAAGAACTGGGGCACATTTCCCCCCCTCGCCCCTGACACTAAGGATGTCATTTCTCGTGAGCCTACCCCCACCTCTATGTTATCCTTTCCAACCCACTGCTTTTGGACCAACTCCTGCTTGGTCTGGTTGGGGCCAGAGGATTGTTTAAAGCCTCTGTTTCTCAGGCCAGCCTGCAGAGCCTGGTTTCTGTATGTAGCAGAAGCTGCTCTCTGAGCCGGGTGCCCACAGGAGAGGGTATCCCTGCAGGCTCCAAGGGCTGGAAGTCCTGATTCCCAGTTCTGATTCCAAAACTGGTTTAACTGCTTCTCCAGCTGAGCCTGAGAACCTGAAGGCTTCGCCCAGACCTCCTGCAGGGTCATCTGCCAGGATGCCTGGACCTTAGACCTCAGGGGCTGCAGCTGAATGGGGCTACCTGCTCACCCAGCCAACATTCAGCAAGGAGGCTCAGGGCACACAGACAGGGCAGGCATCTCCCAGGGACTGGGTATTGGTGAGAAGAGAGATCTAAAAGGAGCAAGAAAACTATTGCAGGTTAGAATCTGTCTCCACTTGTCCCATACTTAGAGTCCCAGAAGCACCTCCTATCCAATAGTTGGTATTAGATAAAATACATCACTGAATTCCTTACTGTTTTAGGTCCTGACAAAAAGAAAATCTATTTCTTTGGGCTACTTATACCCATTCTTATAGCACCTTTGGGGTACCACAGGGTTTCACCTCTGAGAGTCCTTTGCTCCTCATAGCCACCCTTAGGTATGAGCCCATTTTATAGATGAGGAGCCTGAGGTTCAAAGCATTGGAGTGCTTACTCAAAGCCACACAGTAGCCTACTCTGGCACAAACCTCATTCTGACTTCAAACCACGTGCCTCCCACCCCCCAACCCCGCCACTCCAAGCTGCACCAGAGGCCTCAAGGATATGACGAATGAGGAGACCTGGAGACCTGGAGAAGGTCACACCCCTTCTCCAGCCTTAGGCCCTTCACCTACACATTCCCTTCCAGGTCTTAACCTCTAGGGACAGGAGCTCTTGGTTCTTCCAAGGAGAACTGAGCCGTGTGTGGGCTCCCCTGGGATGCCCTTCTCCCTACGGCTGCCTGATGACATGCTCATAGTAGAGGAAAGACAGACAAGAGGAATGTCCTCCCACACCCACACTCCAGGTCCTCGAGGGTGGCTGCAGTAAAATCCTGACGAAGAGTCTGAATCAATTAGTTGTTGCACGACTGCTTGATTCCCATTTCCATGGATGATCAGAAGCTGGCCCCAGGCCGTCGAAAACAAGCCCAAAATGGAAATGACCTGAAGTCCACAGGCAAGGAGACAATTATCAGAACCATGGTATTGAGAATTCCCTGGTGGTCCATGGTCCCACGTGTCACAGAGCAATTTGGCCCATGTGCTGTGCTTAGTTGCTCAGTCACGTCTGACTCTTTGTGACCCCATGGACTGTAACCCACCAGGCTCCTCTGTCCATGGGGATTCTCCAGGCAAGAATACTGGAGTGGGTTGCCGTGCCCTCCCCCAGGGGATCTTCCAGACCTAGGGATTGAACCCAGGTTTCCTGCATTGCAGGCAGATTCTTTACCATCTGAGCCACCAGGGAAGCCCAAGAATACTGGAATGGGTAGCATATCCCTTCTCCAGGGGAACTTCGTGATGCAGGGATCGAACCCAGGTCTCCCGCATTGCAGGTGGATCCGTTAATGTCTGAACCCATACACCGCAGCTACTGAGCTCATGCACGCTGGAGCCCACTCACTGCAACAAAACATCCCACGTGTTACAACTAAGACTTGACCCAGCCAAATAAATAAATATTACAAAAATAATAACCATGGTACTGAGCACTGAAAGTAGGGTGATGAAGACCTTTTGAGAGATGTACACATTGCAAAAACACATTTTTTGGATAGAAACCGGGGTTAGACAGATTGCAAAACTGCATGTTCTGTATACAAGTCTTAAAATAATACTCAAAGAGAATAGAGGATACACCAAAATGAGAACCATAGTTACCTGTAGAAGTTGACGGTGTGACTTATACACAATGTATTATATTTCACATATATTGTTATCATATATATTTTTTTATCCCCAAGGGCCAAAAAGAAAAAAAAATTAAGTTTGCAGTAATTAACTCCTATCAATATTTTTCATCCAAGCTCAAAGTCTTCAGCATACACCAAGTCCTGGGGGTGGAAGGTGGCAAGGTCGCACTCTTAGCTTTAGAAATAGACACACCAAGCCCTGGCTGAGACTCACAGCCCCTTCATGATGATCAAAAATGCCCTCACAGGTCCCACAGTTCAGTGTTCACTTCTGAAAAAAGGACACTCAAGGATTCAAGACATTTAGGCTATATTTCTAACACAGGCTTCCCCATTTTATGTACCTTGGAGGATCAGTAATATGTTAGTGTTCAAAAATTACTGAATATACAAATAAGTTGGGGAAATTCACATTTCAGCTTTAATGAATTAAAAGAAGCTTCTCTGTGGGAGGATCCTCCAAGAGGGACATGTAGCATATATCGCTTCCCAGCTGAAGTTCACTGAAGCCTTCTATTTTAGGGCTGTCTCTAGGAGCAGCACTCCCCTGGTGGGTCATGTGATAAAGAATCTCCCTGTAATGCAGGAAACCCAGGTTCGATTCCTGGGTCAGGAAGATCCCCTGGAGGAAGGCATGGCCACCCACTCCAGTATTCTTGTGTGGAGAATCCCAAGAAGGAGCCTGGAGAGCTATAGGCCATGGGGTCCCAAAAGAGTCGGACACGACTGAAGCGACTTAGCATGTACGAGCAGCATCTACAGAGGCAGGGACATCTAGGCAAGCACAGCTCCTCTTCCCTTCAGTCCTCCAGCCCTGCGGTTCTCAGTTCTGGTTGCACAGTGGGACCATCCAGGGAGGCTTCATTTTAAAACATCCCTTGGTCTGGGTCCCACTTTGGATTTCGTCTTGGAGGGTCAGGGCTGAGTCAGGAGTACATGAAGGTCAGGGCTGAGAACCACTTCTCCCCCACACCTTTTAGCTACCCATGCTAACAGGAGGTCCACCCCATGGCTAGGATCCAGCCTCAGAATCATTTAGGCATCAACCACTTGGGGAGCTAGATGGCACCTCTAAGGGCATCCAGTTAAATCTCTCACTTTACAGAGGAGGAAACTGAGGCCCCCAAAGGACTCATCCCCTGCCCCTCCTTTACCAGCTCCTGCCAATGCCAGGTTGCTCTCAGGTCCCCGCCGCCACCCCCAGGCCTCTGGACCACAGGACCCTTCAGTCAGAGGGAGATTCTGTTACCACAGGCTGACCATTAGGCTCCTCTCTGGCAAGTGGACCCCAACACAGACAAGTCCCAATTCAAGTTCTGGTCCCGACATGCCCCAGAACTGAGGGTGAGAAGCCAGGAGCCCGCTGGCTCACAGGAACAGGAAGACTACCCGGGCTCTGGAGCAATCATACCATCGGGGTGCCCAGAGGCTGCCCGAGCAGAAGCCAAGGATCTTCTCCCTCCGCACAGCCTCCACCGCAGGAAGCCCCAGAGGCTCTGCCATGGACAGAAGGCTGCTGTCCACAGCAGTACCAGCCCTGAGTGGGTGGCCTTGGCCCCTGCTCTCTTCTGTAAATACTCTGGGCCCTGAACAGGGAATTCTGTGGTAAAAAAAAAAAAAAAAAATCTCCACACTTTTCACATCCCGTACCTCTGATCACTCATTTCCCTTTTCCAACCTTAAGACTCCATTATTAATTTCTCTTTTAGAGTTTCGAGCGGGGGTGGAAATCTCTGAGGATTGGGGAGAAGGTGTTATGCAAGGTAAAGTGAAAAACACAGACACACACACACACACCCCGCCTCACAGGCCTGTTCCCTGAGCTCCCAGCTCATGGTGACCAGCCCTCTACCCCTGGTCCTGTCACTGCCAGGACAGCGGGGCCCATGGGGAGCTATTCTCCCAGAGACCATCCATCCTGCAGAGGAGTCTCTAGGGGTCTTCTAACTCCAGGCCCACAGCTAAGCTCCTTGAGAAGTATCTCCACTGAGCTCCAAACTGCCCTCTGTGAGTATAGCGAGGGAAAGCTGTGCATGGAAGCAGACAGGAGAGCCCCTCCGGGTTCCCTTGGAGTTCAAACTCATCCTAGTAGCTGGCACCCCCAGGGAAGGGCAGCGAACTGAAGGAGGGGTGGGCCGGGGGCTGCAGGCCACTTCTGTGTGTGTTCAGTCTCCTCAGTCGCGTCCTATTCTCTGCAACCCCATGGATGTAGCCTGTCAGGCTCCTCTTTCCATGGGGTTTCCCAGGCAAGAATACTGGAGTGGGTTGCTGTGCCTCCCTCCAGGGGATCTTCCCAAGCCAAGGATCGAACCCACGTCTCCTGTATCTTCTGCACTGCAGGCAGATTCTTTATTGCTGAGCCACCGGAAAGAACCTGCAAGTAGCTTCTAACGTGGAAGCAGAGCTGAGCAGCCAGTGCTGAGGGAAGCCCCTTTTCTGGGGCTGCACCTGTGCTTTAGCTAAGCTGCCTGAATCATATTCTTTAGGGTCTGTATATCCTGTTTGTTAATGTCTGTGAGCTTTATCAATGGAAGGGCTGCTGTTCTTGAGGTCCTTGACTTCATGAATGATGCCCTCCGGGACACCCACGTCTGTTCTATGGTCCTGGGAGGCGGAGCCAGGTGGCGCTCTGGGAGACAAGCATGAGAACTCTACCAGAGCCAATTTAATTCTATGATACCAAGGGAATATTTCATGCAAAGATGGGCTCGATAGAGGACAGAAATGGTCTGGACCTAACAGAAGCAGAAGATATTAAGAAGAGGTGGCAAGAATACACAGAAGAACTGTACAAAAAAGATCTTCATGACCCAGATAATCATGATGATGTGATCACTAATCTAGAACAAGACATCTTGGAATGTGAAGTCAAGTGGGCCTTAGAAAGCATCACTATTAACAAAGCTAGTGGAGGTGATGGAATTCCAGTTGAGCCGTTTCAAATCCTCAAAGATGATGCTGTGAAAGTGCTGCACTCAATATGCCAGCAAATCTGGAAAACTCAGCAGTGGCCACAGGACTGGAAAAGGTCAGTTTTCATTCCAATTCCAAAGAAAGGCAATGCCAAAGAATGCTCAAATTACCACACAATTGCACTCATCTCACATGCTAGTAAAGTAATGCTCAAAATTCTCCAAGCCAGACTTCAGCAATACGTGAACCGTGAACTCCCTGATGTTCAAGCTGGTTTTAGAAAAGGCAGAGGAACCAGAGATCAAATTGCCAACATTCGCTGGATCATGGAAAAAGCAAGAGAGTTCCAGAAAAACATCTATTTCTGCTTTATTGACTATGCCAAAGCCTTTGACTGTGTGGATCGATGGGAATACCAGACCACCTGATCTGCCTCTGGAGAAACCGATATGCTGGTCAGGAAGCAACAGTTAGAACTGGACATGGAACAACAGACTGGTTCCAAATAGGAAAAGGAGTATGTAAAGGCTATATATTGTCACCCTGCTTATTTAACTTCTATGCAGAGTACACCATGAGGAACGTTGGGCAGAAGCACAAGCTGGAATCAAGATTGCTGGGAGAAATATCAATAACCTCAGATATGCAGATGACACCACCCTTATGGCAGAAAGTGAAGAGGAAAAGGCTATATATTGTCACCCTGCTTATTTAACTTCTATGCAGAGTACACCATGAGGAACGTTGGGCAGAAGCACAAGCTGGAATCAAGATTGCTGGGAGAAATATCAATAACCTCAGATATGCAGATGACACCACCCTTATGGCAGAAAGTGAAGAGGAACTCAAAAGCCTCTTGATAAAAGTGAAAGAGGAGAGTGAAAAAGTTGGCTTAAAGCTCAACATTCAGAAAACGAAGATCATGGCATCTGGTCCTATCACTTCATGGGAAATAGATGGGGAAACAGTGGAAACAGTGTCAGATTTTATTTTTCTGGGCTCCAAAATCACTGCAGATGGCGATTGCAGCCATGAAATTAAAAGACACTTACTCCTTGGAAGGAAAGTTATGACCAACCTAGACAGTATATTAGAAAGCAGAGACATTATTTTGTCCACAAAGGTCCATCTAGTCAAGGCTATGGTTTTTCCTGTGGTCATTTATGGATGTGAGAGTTGGACTGTGAAGAAAGCTGAGCACCGAAGAATTGATGCTTTTGAACTGTGATGTTCAAAAGTCCCTTGGACTGCAGGGAGTTCCAACCAGTCTATCCTAAAGGACCAGTCCTGGGTGTTCATTGGAAGGACTGATGCTGAGGCTAAAACTCCAATACTTGGCCACCTCATGCGAAGAGTTGACTCATTGGAAAAGACCCTGGTACTGGGGAGGGATTGGGGGGAGGAGGAGTAGGGGACGACAGAGGATGAGATGGCTGGATGGTATCACCAACTCGAAGGACATGAGTTTGGGTAAACTCTGGGAGTTGGTGATGGACAGGGAGGATGGCCTGCTGCGATTCATGGGGTTGCAAAGAGTCGGACATGACTGAGCGACTGAACTGAACTGAACTCCCTCCACAATGCTGAGTGCATTCTGTGGATACTGGAGATCATCTGTAAAACCCTTCCTTCCCAGGGAAACAGGCAACCTATGGTCCTTCAATTAAGAACCACAGTTACGGTATGGGATTCCAGAAACTATTTATTCAAAGTCTCCCTGGTTTCTGGATATGTTGCCAATGAGCTTTATACTCAAGATACTGAATTTGGAGTAAGAAAACGAGCCTCAGAGTTCCATTTTTTAAATAAAGAAGGGAAAAATCTTGCACAGAATCAGCTGGTCAATAGTTTTTAAAAGACTTTTAATTTCTGGTTCTTCGTTATCCTCCTATGTGTGTCACATAATAATGAGACTGATGTCTTTGAATACCCAAAGGCTGAAATTCCATTTCCAAATCATTTCAATCACTAAAGAGAAGGAGAAATGTGACTCCCTAAATGTTGGGATTTTAGTGCAACGTTTTATGGACAAAATGACGTCTAAGGGCTTTGCAAGCACTAAAATTCTGATTCTGTGAAGTAAGGTTGGAAACCACCACCACTCCCTTTGAATACCATGGTGGCAGCTGCAGGTTTGAGGTCACTGGTACAGAGAACAGATGCCGAGGCTATGAATAGCCTCCTTGAAACCTGCCAGCAGTGAATATGAGACTCGAGAGTGGGCTCTCATCCTTGAGCAGGAGGCCTGGCCGACAGCGCACCCAACAGCTTGGGGAGCGGCCCCCGGGGGCAGCAGCTCTGGTAGCTGGCCAGGCCTCCCAGCACCACCACGAGGCCCCAAGGCTACCACCTGCCCTTTCCTCTTCAGATACCTCAAAGGTTCAGGCAGCAGGTATTTTTAGGGTGTTTACCACATCCGCCAAGACTGAAGGAGAAGATCTGAAATGAGTCTGGGTTATATTTAGAACTCTTTCCATCACAGCTGTGCAGTGGCTGCTGTGAAGCTCGCGAGGAGACACCATCACACCAGCCTCTTTCCTGACGTACCACGCCTTGAGCAGGCAACAAGCAGCAGGAAAGGAGGCCAGGCAAGGAAGAACTATGGCCCTACACCCCCTCTCCTTTTTGGCCACAATAATTCTTTTAATTTCTGGGGCAGGGGAGGAAAGAGTGGTTTATTGCTCTGGATTCTGGACAGTTGTTGGGTTTTTAGATTCAGATATTCACCCAGGCCAATCCGGGGAAAGAATCAGAGTTAGTAATTATAGCTCTCATCCCAGAACCCAATGCTCAGCATCTCATATTCTCACCATTTCCAAAACACGAGAAACCACCCACACACCCACTGAGTATTTTTATACCCACTGAAAACCACATACAAAATGAAAGGTTATAAAACAGTTTGGTCTTAAAATTTTTTTTTACTTTGAATTTATGTCTTCAATGTCTCTTGTCTTCTTTGTCATATAAAATATGTAAATTTTATACTGCCACTTCAAAAGTCCATTAAAGGACTGCCCAGCATTAAAGGAATCTTGAGGGCTGTTGCCCAGCAGTGGGTGATGGGGCAATGGGAAATGGGAGGCTCCTCCTTTGGTTCACAAACAGGCTTAAACACTAAAATCACTGCAGGATATGTGAGAGGAGTCTATTTAACTCACACACAGCAGCTGAAATGAATTCCTACAGCATCTCATATTCTCACCATTTCCAAAACACGAGAAACCACCCACACACCCACTGAGTATTTTTATACCCACTGAAAACCACATACAAAATGAAAGGTTATAAAACAGCTTGGTCTTAAAATTTTTTTTTACTTTGAATTTATGTCTTCAATGTCTCTTGTCTTCTTTGTCATATAAAATATGTAAATTTTATACTGCCACTTCAAAAGTCCATTAAAGGACTGCCCAGCATTAAAGGAATCTTGAGGGCTGTTGCCCAGCAGTGGGTGATGGGGCAATGGGAAATGGGAGGCTCCTCCTTTGGTTCACAAACAGGCTTAAACACTAAAATCACTGCAGGATATGTGAGAGGAGTCTATTTAACTCACACACAGCAGCTGAAATGAATTCCTGCACTCTGCATCTCATAGTACCATGAAGTGAGTTGCTCAGTCGTGTCTGACTCTTTGCGACCCCATGGACTGTAGCCCACCAGACTCCTCCGTCCATGGGATTCTCCAGGCAAGAGTACTGGAGTGGGTTGCCATTTCCTTCTCCAGGGGATCTTCCCGACCCAGGGATCGAACCCAGGTCTCCTGCATTGTAAGCAGATGCTTTAACCTCTGAGCCACCAGGGAAGCCCCTAATACCTGTAGCTTTATGCCTTAGCTGCCTCGACCCAAAGAATGTGTGTGGGGCTCGAGTCTAGATATGATCGCGGGGAATCTCAGATATTCTCATGTCTTTACTGCTATCATATATTAGTAACGACTCTCAGATTCTGTCTGCATTCCAGTTCTGAATTTCTACCCCAGAGGCAGTTCTCCTAGGTTGTCCTACTTGTACCTTAAATCGTTGTTCACCAAACTTGAAATCATCTTCCTTGATTGCAAACCCACCCCTACTCCAGGGTTTCCTACTTCTCTTAATGGCACTAATCTGTGCCTGAGTCCCACCGTCTCATTCATTTCAAAGTGTTATTAATGCTGCACCCTCCTCCTCTTTATTCTCACTAATTCAACAGCCTTCCAACTGGTCTCCTTGCTTGGATCTTACTCTGCTTGGCTGCCAAAGGGATCTTCTTGGTACTCGAAGGCCCTCAATCCAAACTTCTTACTCTGCCTTCTCAGGAGCTTCTGTAGGCTGACATCAAATCTCTATTCCTATCAAATCTCCCACTCCTCCCAGAGGAGGACCTTCCACTGCAGTTAAATGGAATTACATACAGTTCCTGGGAGAGCCCCTGGTTTCTCCTCATCAGACTTTATTCATATTATGATATTTCCTCTATCTGGGAAGATCTTATGGCCTCCAACATACCCAAACCTTCCAGATCCCATAGAAATTTTATCTCCAGTCTTGTCTTTACTGGGCTTCCCTGGTGGCTCAATCGGTAAAGAATCTGCCTGCAATGCAGGAGACCTGGGTTCGATCCCTGAGTCAGGAAGATCCCTTGGGGAAGGGATGGCTACCCACTCCAGTAGTCTTGCCTGGAGAATTCCATGGACACAGGAGCCTGGTGGGCTACAGTCCATGGGATTGAAAAGAGTCAGACATGACTGAACGACTAACACACACCCTTGTCTTGACTATGAAATCTCAGGATGAATTTTAGTAAACATTCCCTTGACCAATAAAAGGAAAAATGATGATTGGATAAAGGTGTCTCGAGCTATCTGGCATTCCACCACCATATGAAGGCTAAGGTTTATTGATTAAGGTTCTAGGAAAGCCCTAAACATAAATGAACTAGAGAATTTAACAGTTCTATGAGGTAGGTAACTACTGTTACCCATTCGCCACTACCAGATGAGAAAACAGAGGCCCACAAAGTTCAGTAACTTTCCCAAGGTCATACAGCCAATAAGGTGAGAAGCTGAAACGTGGACCCCGGAGGTCAGATTCCAGAGTCACTGTTAACCACGTGATGATCGTAGTTCCTAGGTAGTTCCTCGGTAGACAATACAATGACTTTAGCCACTATTGAAAGCCAATATATTAAACTAGAAAGAAAAAAAAAGTGTTCTCTAAAATAATTCTCTGGCAACCATAAGAGGTGGAAGTTGAAAATTAGAATTGGCAAAGGAGCTCTTAAGTATATTTTCACGGGTCCTGGCAATGCTGAGACTTTGATTTTTTTTCATCTACGGCACATGAAGCCAATAATAAAAGGCTTAATTTGGACCATTTCTGAGATGCAAGTGCCAACTTGGAGCCACCAAGCAAGTAACTATAAGACCTTAATTGATTCAGACCTCCATTTGCTAATCTACCCAGGGAGGGGCTGTACTTGGATGATTTCTAGGCCCAGTCCATCCTGAAATGAGTTATGACTAAATTCTATAGTATAAAATAACCAGTCTTTAACATGACAACCTCATTTTTCTCTTCCCAGATCATCGTGACATGAACACCATTATTTATTTATTCATTCAAAAAAACACTGCTCAAAGCAGTAAGGGAACAAAAATACATTACTTTTGTTATTATGCTTCCCTGGTGGCTCAGAGGTTAAAGCGTCTGCCTCCAACGCGGGAGACCCAGGTTTGATCCCTGGGTCGGGAAGATCCCCTGGAGAAGGAAATGGCAACCCACTCCAGTATTCTTGCTTGGAGAATCTCATGGACTGAGGAGCCTGGTGGGCTGCAGTCCATGGGGTCACAAAGAGTCGGACACGACTGAGTGACTTTACTTACTTACTTTTTGTTATTCATTGATAAGTGCTCTTCCTGCCCTTCAGAGGCTTACCGTGTAGTAGTAGAGATAGGACACAAGTAGTATTAAGGATAAGAGAGATAAGTACTATGGGATGACTAAGGGGAAACAGGAGCTTTTGGCAAGGGAAATTCAGGGAAGATCTTTCAGGAAGGCTGGAGTTCTCCAAACCTACCAGGAAAATAAAAGTCCAGCTTGCAGAAGCCTGCCAGATGAACACTATCTTCTGCCCAAAGGCTTACTTTATTAGGAATGTGGGTACTCTGAAGATTACAGTCAACAAGTTTTGCAGAAGATGTCTAGCTGACTTCATTATGGAAATAATTATAAAGCAAATTACATAAGAATGTGCACCAACACCTACATTCTGAATGCTGCTTTAAAATATGTTCTACATTTCCAAATCTTGCTTAGCCAAAAGTAGGATGGCACAAAGCTTGGAGTCAGATAGCCATGGGTTTGAATCCCTACGTGTTTTAGTCCCTGTTCCTCCATCAGTAAAAACGGTCCACTTGGCAAGGTGGCTGGGAGGAACTAAGGAAATCGTACATATGGGAGAGCCAGCATTTAATACGTCGTCAGGAAACCTGTGTTTCCTTTCCCTGAATTAGGTGGGAGGAAGAGAGGAGCTCTCCTATTGCTGCTGGACCCGCAAAGACTCAGAGGCAACAGAGCGACTTTCACTTCACACCTCATGCTGGGAGACTCTGCAGATGGGCAAAGCCCTCAGACTACCCAGGGAGGAAGAATCACTCAGGATGAACAAAGAGGGGAAAAACAGAACATGGAAGAAAAATGGGACTCTAGCATGAAGAAAACCCACCCTAAATAGGATGCTCATTTACAAAGCTGCAGGGAAAGCCACAGAATTCCATTCCTGTTTGCAAGCATCAACATCCTCCAGGGCTGGAAACCATTAAGGATTCCTCAGCTTCACTCTTCTATTTTAGCCCAGCCCACAGCCTCTTGAAATTAACAAACTGGCTGTGCCCAGATGGATTCTATTCACCATATTCAAACTGAAGGGGTAACCCGAAGTTACTGGGCTCCTTTTAAAACCAAAGCCTTCAGTAGATGCGGTCAGTAGGTAGTCTACATCTGATGATCTTAATCAGCCAGTGGGAGTGGGGGAGCATGTTACCAAGGTGATATGTTGTATCTGTTTTCATGTGTATTGAAAACAATTAGACTTCATTTTCCGGGGTTTTGTGGGGTTTTTTTTTTGCCTTTAAAGACAGATACTACAATTGAAGTTTAGAAAGATTCTGCCTCTTTATTTTTTTTTAAGAGATAAAATTTTATTATGCATTAGACAGCTGGAAATTACATTCTTCTCAAAGCCTCATTTTATGGAGAATGAATTATATTGATCCAAGTCAATCTCCAGGTTTATGTTTCCTCAAGTGTAAAATGAGATTTAATCAAATGACTTCTAAACAATGTCTTTGGTTTGCTAATTCTAAGATGTCTTGAGTTTGGAAATCAGAGATACATAAATCTAACTCTCATTTTGCTTGAGGAAAGGCCAACACAAGGCAAAAACTTCTTGTAGTTTATCTTCCCTTGTCAGATCTAAGATGGCTCAAGTTTTACATGACCCTTAAAAGGGAGTTTCTGTCAGTTACCCTGGTTAACTCCAAACATAACAGAAATTTGTGTGTGTATCCCCGTGTTTTCCACATATATTTTTCATTTTCGCTTGCTTAACTATGGACCCACTCCCTATAACTGTCCTGCTTAAAAACTACTTTTTTCTTCAGCTGTATCTGCAGTCTCCCAGAAATTTTTCAAAAAGTAGATTTACAGCCTCAAGACAAACACAGAAAATTCTTCTTTGTCAGTTAATCATCTGTCTTCATGAAAAGAAGCAAATCTTTTTTTCATGCTTTCATTCATTCAACAAATATTTATTGAATACTAGCACGTAGATACTGCAGTAAATGCTAAGGTGATGATGGTGAGAAAACAAAGCACTGGTAACTCATGGAACACATGGGGCAGACAGTAATGTTAATCAACTAGTCACAGGGACTTCCCTGGTGGTCCAGTGGTTAAGACTGTGCACTTCCAATGCTGGGGGCACAGGTTCGACCCCAGGTCGGGGAAATAAGATCCCGAGCTTTGCAGCTCAACTATTAAAAATCAAAGACAGTCACAAATGTATAATCATAAGCTACTCAAACTGCAGGATGCGTTGCAACCTTCCAACTCACGTGATTAACTAGTTATCCATCCAGTGAATCCACCAGCTTCTAGGATATAAAAACATGTATTTAGTCTACAGTACTTTTCAATATTAATTTAGTAGACAACTCCTAAGTACAGCTGACTTGCAAGTCTTATGTATTCAGATGAATACAAAGAGTCATTTTGCCCAGCACTGCCTGATGGGAGGAGGTAGAAACAATGAAGACTCGAGTCTTAAGAAAATGAATGTCCAATTTTAAATAGAGATGGGATGGAACCATGGGGCATACTCCCTTTACTCTGACTGTTCCCATAAAGATGTTCAGTCAGGGGAAAGGTACACATCCCTTCATTAGTCTTTTTTTTTTTTTTCCGGGCTCTGTTTCAGTAGGACAAATTCCACCCAGCTGGAGACAGTCAAAGAGAAGAACCTGTCTTTCCTCACACAAAACCTTTGACTGAGAACCAGCCACTTCCCAGTATTTGGAGAAATCCTGGCCTCACATACTGCCCAAGAAGTAGGTTCTACCCAAGTGCCTGACTGTTTATTTTTGTAAATACATACATTTATCTAAATACATTCTAAAGAGCATTCAACTGGTTTCATATTCTCTTGTAAAGAAAGGAAAGTTAGTGAGAAGATGGGAAACGCCTTGGTTCTCATGCAAAAAAGGAAAACACTGGAATGCAAAGTATCAACCCAAACCACAACTATGAAGCCTGCGTTGGGCTGTTTGGAAGGCTAGGCATGGCTAGGGTCACTTCCATAATATGAAATAATATAAAACATCTGAAGCATTTCATTACCAATGGGGATCACGTTCTTTAAGGATGACTTGGACAATATTTGCTACTCTGCTTGTCATCTATACTATAAAATCCCAAAATCAGAGCCAAGAAAGCCCCCAAGGAAATTGTCTCACACTAGCAGCAGAAGAGATAGCCAGGAAGAAGAGACTGTCCAAAGGAAAACCATAGGAGGAAAGAACTTGAGTGCATTCAGCAAGAAGTAGGGACTGAGAAAAGAGGCATCCGGGGCCAGTCCCCAAGTCACAGAGCCAGGGGCGTCAGCTCCGCTACCAATCCAGGAGCCACCCTTGAAACAACACCAAATAACCAGAAAAGATCTTGATTAACATTGAGTAACTGCCCCAATATCAAGTACTGTCTCTAAGCAACTGTCTCCAAAAGACTCCTAGCAGAAGGACAAATTTTGCTTTTCCAAACCCTAACAAAACTAATACAGTGGAAGGGTTTTCTCTGGGGATTGCAGGATTATAGGGAATCTTTACTGCTATGTTTCCGTAATATTAGAATTATTATTTTTAAAAATGCTCACATTTTTATAGCAGAAAATAAATATTAATAAGATTTTAAAAATCAGGAAATGTGAGTAACAATAATAAAAATCTTTTCAAAGGGGCTAAGACTACAATTTTATTGCAGCTAATAGATGGGCCTGGCGTGCTGCAATTCATGGGGTCGCAAAGAGTCGGACACGACTGAGTGACTGAACTGAAGATAAAATATGAGTATTTATTTTTTCTAGTAACAGAACCAAGTCACATAGAAAGCAATGAAGAGTAAGCAAAAAAATCAGAATAAGACAGTAGAAGGTACTTGACACGTGAAGTCAGGAGACTTGGGGCAACTCTGCCATTGTTTATCTGGGTACCTGGGGTAAGTCATTTAAACGCTGAGCTTCAGTTTTGCCAACTTTTAAAAAAACTGAAATATAGCTAACTCACAATGTCGTGTGAGTATATAGCGCAGTCATTCCAATTACACATACACACACACACACTTACATATTCTTTTTCAGATTCTTTTCCATGATAGATTACTATAAGATATTGAGTATAATGAAGGAAATGGCTTCAAATCTCTCCAGCATTTCTTGCCAGGGAAGTCCATGGACAGAGGAGCCTGGCGGGCTACAGTCCATGGAGGCACAAAAGAGTTGGACGCAGCTTAGAGACCAAACCACCACCCTGTGCTATACAAAGGTCCTTGTTGTTGGTCTACTTTATATGCAGCAGGGTGTATCTATTAATCCCAAACTTCTAATTTATCCCTCCTGCCCCTCTGTTAACCATAAGTTTGTTTTCTATGTCCTGAGTCTATTTCTATTTTGTAAATAAGCTCCTTTGTATCACTTTCTTAGATTCTGAACACACATGTGATATTACGTTTTTCTCTGTCATATATCTTCACTTACGTCACTCAGTATGACACGCACTGGGTCCACCCATGTTGATGCAAATGGCATTATTTCCTTCCTTTTTCGTGGCTGAATAATATTCTATTGCATATATATATGCCACATCTTCTTTATCCATTCCTCTGTTGACGGACACTTAGGTTGCTTCCATGTCCTGGCTATTGTAAATAGTGCTGCCAGGAACACTGTGGAGCACGTATCTTTTCGAACTATGGTTTTATCCAGATATATGCCCAGGAGTGGGATTGCAGGATCATATGGTAGGTCTATTTTTAGCTTCTTAAGGAACCTCCACACTGTTCTCCATAGTGGCTACGCCAATTTTGTCAAGTCAAAAATAAACTAGCTCACCAAGCTGTTGCAAGAATTAATTAACATAATTCTCTATCCTCAGCTCTTTTGACACACTTTTCTTGGATGGCCTCATCCCTGCCCACGATGTTAGTGACCAATCACAGGCTAACAACTCCCTAGCACAACTTGCAGCCCTGCCTCCTTCCTGGGCATCCATAGTCCAGGTACCTCAAAGCCAACATCGAAAGTGGAATGCACCCTACCCCCGATTCTCAATACACATCTGTCCTTCCTCTTATTTTCTTGGCAACCTCATCTACTCCAAGGTAATTAGAGGTCTCTAGAATAACATCAATTAGTGTGCATACTGTTAAAAACCTACATAAACGTATAGGCCTCCACCTCCTTGCAGGAAAAAAAAAAAAAGTCTACTTTTAATCGTCTTAAACCCTCCACTGAGCTCCGAATTAGACGGTGAAGACTTCGGGAAGCTGTCAGTCTCAGGGGAGATTTTCCCCTGAGATGTAATAACCACCCATCGCCCTTTTTTGGCTGAACCTCGCCCACCCAGCACTCTTCCCTGACAAGAGTGCATCCATTATACCAGCTGATTTCTATTTATTTCCGAGCCTGGAAATCCGTGACTGAGATGGCCCTTTTTTCCTAACATTACCCCCGTTAAACCTCACCCAGATTTGTATCCAGTGTGATGTCTCGCGGAAATTGTATTTTCCAACCTCCTCTTTCTTAGATAAGGAGGCAGGTCCAGCGCGACGCACGGGGCCGGGTGGAGGGGCAGAGGAGCAAGGAACACCCACGGCTCTGGTGCCTGGCCCACCCTACCCTCCTCCGTGAGGGTCAGAAAGCACACTGCTGCTGAGTAGAGCCCGACAGCACAGGCCTGAGGACACGCAGCCCTTGCCTTCCTCCACCCCGGCCTCTTGTTCCTCTCTGTCTTTTCTACATCCTCCTCTCGAAGAAAACAGTCCTTGCCCACACTTCCTCCAACATCTTGCTGCTTTCTCTGTGATGAACGGTCTCACTTTTGTCCCGTTAGATATCAGATCTCTAACCTTAACAACTGGGAAATATCCTGCTTGAAAGCAGATCCCAGAAATGGGTATCTGAAGTCAACAAAACCCCCAGCTGCTGCCCACAGCCCTGAGTCCTGGGGAGGTGGGGGAAAGGGCAGCAGGAGGGGGTGGGGTACCGGCTTATTAGTAAAACAGCCTTGCAGCCAGGAACTACCAAGTGTGACATCCCCAAAGTGTAAAAAGGGGCAGTACTTTTTCTTACAGTGTTTCTTTTCTAGAAGCCCATGTAAATTCTGAAAGGCTAAACCTAACTGGATGCCAAGAATTAATAACAACAGCAAAAGACGGTTTTCTGAAGTTTCCAAAGACGGATCTTTCTATTTGAGTCAAAGTGACTAATGCCTGTCAGAGCCTAATGTTACAAAGTGCTGATCAGCAGAAAGTCTCCTGTTTGGGAATGAAGGGGCCCACATGTGCATTCCAGGGACTCTCACAAATTCAGCAGTGCTGGGCGGGGGGAGGTGGGGAGAGCAATGTGACAAGAAGGCCAGAATACTCAGAAAGGCACGATCTGATTAGAAACACATGCTACAGCTGCTCCCTCACACCACTCTCTCCACTCTCACCCCAAGATAAAGAGAAGCCCCTCGCTCAACCAACACCAAGGAAAGCTCAAGAAAAAACCCTGAAGGAGAGTCACTAAACCATCTCCAAACCCTCAGCTTTCCCGGGGGATCCCAAAAAGCTCACCACCCTCTCCCAACATGTTACCTACCTTGCAGGGGAGAAAACCATGCAAATTTACACAGCTGTGTGGTACTTTTGGGGGCCTTCAGCCCTGCCTTTTTCACTTCCCAGGTGGCGCTAGGGCTAAAGAACTCACCTCCCAATGCAGGAGATGTAAGAGACAGGGGTTCGATCCCTGGGTCGGGAAGACCCCCTAGAGGAGGGCACAGCAACCCACTCCAGTATTCTTGCCTGGAGAATCCCATGGACAGAGGAGCCTGGTGGGCTACAGTCTATAGGGTTGCAAAGACTCAGATACAACAGAAGTGACTGAACACACACACACGCCCTGCCTTTACAATATGCTAGATTTCCAGACAAGCTTTCTCAAAACAGTGATGCACGGGAGGTCTAAGATAATCAAGGGCCCAGCTCACTTGGAAATTTCATTCTCATCTTCATATTACACTTCTCCTCATATTCATACATCAATTCCTCTGTTCTTCCTGTCTGAGAAATAGTCTGGCACAGTTCACATACTTCTATTCACTGAACATATTCATCAGCAAAAAATGAAACATGGATGGGACACTTCCTTCCCTTTGCCACCATTTCTATCACCGGATATAAATTAGCCACTTCCTTTTTGAAAGACATCATTTATTTCTGTCCCTTTCTGATAAACAGAAGGGGCTTTCAGTGACTATAAGGACCACGTAATGGCAGATTCTGAGAAAGAAGAAACTGCCACCTAAGCCGGTTCTACGGCAGTCATAAAAGCACCAAGGATCTCCCCCCAGAGCATCTTCAGTCACTCAGACAGGCTGATCTGGAACATCTTTGCATGTCTGCTAAGTCACTTCAGTTGTGTCTGACTCTTTGTGACCCTATGGACCCTGTAGCCTACCAGGCTCTTCTGTCCATGAGATTCTCCAGGGAAGAAGACTGGAGTGGGTGCCATGCCCTCCTCCAGGGGATCTTCCCCACCCAGGGATCAAACCTGCATCTCCTGCTCTGCATGCAGACTCTTTACCGTTGAGCCACTGGGGAAATCTGGAACATTCTTGAGGGAAAGGATTCATTTCTAGGCCCTGAAAATTGAGAGACTGTACCAAAAATGACCCAAGAGCCAGTAAAGATGTTCTTAGGAAATACACGGAAAATTAACATCTGATATCACTCTGCCAATATTACTAAAAAATCCTGGCCAAAAGCCATCAAGCCTTCCTAAGATAAATGTAGCATCTTAATCTCAGCCCTGGCTGAAATGTGATCAGGATGCAAGAGAGGTTGTCTGCATACACCTGGGGTGTATCTTAGTTCTTTACTGCCATGCAACAAATGACCACAAACCTGGTGGCTGGAAACAGCACCTATTCATCACCTCTTGGTTCTGTAAATCAGAAGTCTGGGTATGGCATGGCTGGATTCCCTGCTAGGGGTATCACTGAAATCAATGCGATGGCCAGGCTGAGAAGCTTGGCCGGGGGGGGGGGG
>SJXQ01010881.1:0-11928 GCA_006408695.1 Aepyceros melampus | reverse complement strand
GGGGGGGGGGGTGGGACGGGGCTGGGGAGGTATGAAACTCCACTTCTAATCTCATTCAGGTTGCGAGAATTCAATTCCTTGCAGCTGTAGGAGTGAGGGCTGCGTCTCCTTGCTGAGTGCCAGCTGGGGTTGTGCTCAGCTCTGAAACGTCACCCACGGTCACTAGCCATATGGCCACCTATCTTCCAAGGCAGCAACAAAAAATCCCTCCTGTCCCTCTCATATTTCAAATCTCCTTTTTCAGAAAGAGTCCAGTCCCTTTTAAGGGACTGACTGAGTCAGATCCCCCCAGGAAAACCATATCTTAGAGTCAACTGTGCCATAACATAAGCTCATCAAAGGAGTGACTACCCCCTCATACCCCCAAGTTCTGGGGGTATACAGGGCATGGAAACTGAGGGCTCGGATCACGGGGCTACCTTAAGATTCTGCCAACCCTCTGTGCACTAAAATGTTCCTATGTTCTTCTGTGTCATCTTAAGATAGAATGAAATAATCAATATTAGCACTTCCCTAACTCAAAACACAACTAAGTCTCCAGGGAGGAAAAACACAGAAATAGTAAAAAAAAAAAAAAAAGTCATAGTAAACTAGATCTCTATCAGGTTACTGAGGCATTTCCACCCTCGTTTACAGCAAAAGTGATAAGGCAGCTAACAAGGAACTAGCTGGAGAGTCCCTTTGCCTTTGGAGGAAGTCTTCCCCAACAACAAAAGCAAACTCTGCAAGCATTTAGGGGGGCTGCAACATCACAAGAATTCTAGGAAATGCAAAAGGTTTTTAAGGAACTTAAGCGTTATTTGGGAGAAAAGTCATTTAGACAAAACAGATGACTGTGACTTGTTTGATGACGAAATACAGGACAAAGTTTATCAGGGTGAGACAATGGAGAGCAACATGGACCATGGCAAGAAAGTAAGGCTTATCTTAGAGGGGTCAGACCTCATCTAGCTCATGATAAGATAAAATAGATTTGGTGAGTTGCAGAGATGGTCAAAGCTATGGTTTTTCCAGCAGTCATGTATGGATGTGAGAGATGGACCATAAAGAAAGCTGAGTGCCGAAGAATTGATGCTTTTGAACTGTGATGTTGGAGAAGACTCTTGAGAGTCCCCGGGACTGCAAGGAGATCCAACCAGTTCATCCTAAAGGAAATCGGTCCTGAATATTCATTGGAAGGACTGATGCTGAAGCTGAAGCTCCAATACTCTGGCCACCTGATGGGAAGAACTGACACATTGGAAAAGACCCTGATGCTGGGAGTCTGAGCAAGCTCTGGGAGTTGGTGATGGACAGGGAAGCCTGGCGTGGTGCAGTCCATGGGGTCGCAAACAGTCAGACACGACTGAGCGACTGAACTGAACTGAGCTGCAGGGAAGGAATGGAGATGGAAGGAAAGAAAGAAGTAGAGTCTATCAGGGGAGGCAGCAGGAAAAGAAAGAGGTCCCATGGGCATGGAAATCAATGAGTTGGAAAAAGCAAAGCATAATTCAGTGTAGAGGATATAAGACTTTAAATAAATCTGGCTCACATTTTAGTCAATTGGAAATAACCCTTAAAGTGAAGCATTACAAACACACACTAAGCAACACATAAGTAACCACACGTCCAGGATCTGTCCCTGGGTGTCCCAGTGCTGAGGGAGGAGGAACAAACACTAGATGACCACATCATGAGAGCAAGAAAGATTTTTCTGTTTCCTACCCACCCCGCCCCAGTGCACTTTGAATAGATCTTCCCACCAGAGCAGCAGCCCAAAGGATCCTGGATACAGTACTGCCTGCTAGCCAAGGTTTTAACCCAGATTACCAGCCTGGGCAATCATCCAGCGGTAAGCTATTTGATGCAAACGTCCTTCAGAACATTAAAAAAAAAAAAAAGTGTATCTTGCAGAAAACCTAACAGACTGGCTCCTTTAATTTTTGCCACCCTAATCAAAGTAAAGCTTTCTTATTTCTTCTACTCTGTTCTCCTTCTCAAAAAATAGAACCAATTAATCCCTAAAATAAATAAATACTCCCACCAGCAGAACAGACAATTTTCTGCTTTCTAGAAGACATACATCACAGAAGAGTCTGTTTAGCTCTAAGAGAAAGTTGGTACAGGCTTTTTTTTCCCCCTACACCTATTGCTTAGGAAAGCAGACCCAAGAGGCTATATTACAATTATCCTCTACTCTCAAAAGTTTCCTCTTGTTGGATGGCTTTAGAGGCTGGCTTTCTTGTCTTGATCAGCTAATGCAAAACAAACCTTCTTTTCACAGGCTGTCACAGAAGGATGTTCCCACAGTCCCCTCCGCCCCTCCACTGCCTCTTAAAGAGCCATTTTCATTATCATCATCATCACACTATTTCTGAAGAATCAACAAGAACCCAAGTCAGATACTGGGAAACCTCTGCTACATCCAACAATCTGTTACAAAATCCCATCAGCTTTTGAAACTAGATGATAAAATACATGCAACAGCGAAGGTTATGTTTTCTCGATGTTGTTCCCACAAAGCCCAAAGGGGTTGGGTCAGCAACCCAGATTCATCACTAAGATAGGGTCCAGTCCCAGTTCAATGCTCCTAGGTTAACAGATGAAGAGTCGTGGGATCTGTGATGGGAACATGTTTCTGACAGTCTTTGATAGCATGATTACAGGGAAGCATTAAGCTGAAATCGAAACTTGAAAGACTGTAGCTTGGCAAGAGATCCTTGCTGTAATTCATACGTTCTGTAGGAAGAAGAAATTGAGAAAGTTCAATGAGACCCGGGGTGAAAGAACAGAATTAGCAAACGTCTTTGGCACTGATCCAAGTCGCTGCCATTAACCTCTTCCAGAGCCTTAGTGGTTCATTAGAATAATTATTATTCACATAGTGAAAATGAAAGGCAGGCAGGGAAAATAAGTGATAATTACACTGCCAAAAACAAGAAGAGCAACTTTGGCCCTCTGGAGTTGAGAAAGATCCAAGCCTCAAATCCCTCCCACATAGAGAGGGTCAAACTATGTATCTTACTGTAATCATGGCTACACAGAGTTAAACCCCTTTGGCCACAATTGCACCAACTGTACATACTTAGGTTGGTTATTACCAGGAGTGGGTTTTGTGTAGTGCGGCAGCTGCAACCACGAATGTAAGGAAATAAGGCCTGAGAGCTCTACCCCAGGATTCCTTCTCAGTCCAACTTCCTACCTACTCTTTAGCCCAGATATTAATAATTCAGAAGGCAGTGTGACAGCCCCAAGTCATCTGGCTGCTCGCATGCCCAAATACTCAAGAAATAAACAATGCAAAACCAGCTCTATCTGGACAGTGGCGTGAACAAAAGTTTAATCCTCAACAAGACTGCACCTCCTCTTTCATCTCCTATTCTGGAATCACCATGGAAAAGTTGACTGATATCTTTTAAAAGTATGAATTCAAAGCTGCCTGGAATACCTGAATCATTGTTGTTTAGTTGCCAAGTTGTGTCTGACTCTTTTGCGACCCCATGGACTGTAGCCCACCAGGTTCCTCTGTCCATGGAATTCTCCAGGCAAGAGTGGGTTGCCATCCCCTTCTCCAGGGGATCTTCCCGACCCAGGGTTCAAACCTGAGTCTCCTGCATTGGCAGGTAGATTCTTTTTTTTTTTTTTTNCAAGGGACTCTCAAGAGTCTTCTCCAACACCACAGTTCAAAAGCATCAATTCTTCGGCGCTGATCAGAACTAGAGAAGGAAGTGTGAAGATGAAAGAGTGTGTTGGAGTGACACAGGGCTAGGAGCCAAGGCATTTGGAAATCTTCTGGAAGCTGGGTTAAGTAAGGAACCATATTTTTCCCCTAGAGATTCTGGAGGAACATGCATTCAGAACACTAAGGTGATAAATTTATTTTAAGTCACAAAATTTGTGGTGATCTCTTACAACAATTGGATACTAACACAGCTTCATACTCAGGGAGCTTCACATATATATGTTGACTGTCATCTCCAAATGAAGTTATACATAGTTTGAAATACATTGACGTGAGAAAGGAAAACTGTTTATTCTACTTTATGTCCCATACCTAGGCCCTAAATGCACTCTGCCTTTTAAAAAATATTTATTTTTTAATTTTTGGCTGCAGCGAGTCCTCATTGCTTCATGGACCTTTCTCGATTTGTGGTGAGTGAGGGCCGCTCTCTAGCTGCGGTGCACAGGCTTCTCCTTATGGTGGCTTCTCTTATTGTGACACACAGGCTTCCCGTGCACAGACTTCAGTAGTTGTAGCATGTGGCCTTCGTTGCTCCACCACATGTGAAATTTTCCCAGACCAGGGATCGAACCATGTCACCTGCATTGGTAGGCAGATTCTTTACCATTGAACCACCAGGGATGTTCCTGGGACTTTTTAAATAAACCCTGTAATTATCTTGTGAATAACACTTTGCAACCCTATGGACTGTATAGTTCATTCCAGGCCAGAATACTGGAGTGGGTAACCTTTCTCTTCTCCAGGGGATTTTCCCAACCCAAGGTTCAAACCCAGGTCTCCCGCATTGCAGGAGGATTCTTTACCAGCTGAACCAGAAAAGCTTTATGATAAATATATACCACAACTTTATGACCTCACTTTGACTTGTCTTTTTCTTTGAATGCATATAAAATTACCCATTAAGTGGAAGTGGCTCTTCTCTTTATATTGAAAGGCCTAAAATTCTCTTTTCTGGTTTGTTTCTACTTGTCAGTATCCATAGAGTATTTATCTGGGGAAATTTATTGTTATTATTCTTGCAGAATTTTAGATCAAATTGGGTTCATTTTTCTAGTGTTAATTGAAGCATAATTAGCACTGCCAGTCACTCCCCACCTCCCCAACCACATTGTTTTAATAGCATTTCTAAGAGGTTATTTGGGGTGTCGCTCATAAATGCTAATGAACATGGCTTATCCTTTAACTCTGCTGAAATCAGAGCCAAAATAAATAACAGTTCAGCCCCAGCATTTCTGTCAGCTCCATGAATTCTATTTCCTGTTTTTCTATTGTGTACCTTATGTAAATGAGACAGTCCACCAACCTCTGATCTTTAACTCATTTTTATACATAAGAAAGGTAATGCTCTGAACTGCGGTCTTTCTGTGGATAATTCAAACTAAACACCACATGGCAAAAAATTATTTTCTTTGACTTTCTCAATATTTCTTACAAAGTTATTTATCAACTGTCTCAACTCTCTACCTTGTTTCTTGAATAGCTAAAAAGTGAAAGAGTGGTGAATATTTAGTCTTAGGACTGACTGATAATTTGACATCATTCATGCTATTAAAGTTTAACTTTCTGTAAAAATCACTTGGGGACCATTGCTAATATATATAGTATTTCTTGTATCGTTCATATAATATAATCATTTACATATTATATAATAATCTTAGAAAATATATTACTGGCGCATTTGTTGCAGAAAGGGGGCCTCTTGCAGGAGGACCCAAGAGTGAGCTCTTATCCAACACCCAGAAATGAATTGTCTGAGGAGATACATGAAGACGAAGCAAGAGACTTTGTTGTGAAGGGGTGTCCAGGCAGAGAGTAGCAGGGTAAGAAAAGCCAGGAGACCTGCTCTGCCACAATGGCTCACAGACTAGGTCTTTGGTAATGGGGTTAGTTTCCAGGTTGCCTCTGGCCAGTCGTCTTACTTGACCCACAGTCTCACTCAGGGTTCTTCCCTCAACATCTCCCAAGATGGAGTCCAGCACAAAGGATTCTTGGAAGTTGGTCATCTCCTTCCTCTTTTGTCCCCTCCCAGATTTTCCCAGTTAGTTTTCGGCAGCGGCACTATGTTCCTTATTGGGACCTCCTGCTGTAAGACAACTCAGACAAGTGGTTATCATCATGCCTGGCCAAGGCAGTTGGTTTTGAGCAACAGTCCCCACCACAGCGGTCCCCTAACACCTTCTGACAAAACGTTTGCTTCAGTGGGTCTGGAGTAGACCCACAAATCTGCATTTTTAATAGGCTTCCTTAGGTGCTCCTAATGTAGGTTGGACCTGACTCATATAAACCCTGAATTAAAAAAGAATTATACCCCAATTCACTTTATATCCAGTGTATTTTAATTTCAAGACCTAAAGCAAAATGCACATAATATATTAAACGTGCCATATAAAAATTGCATAAGAAATCCATTAAAATGTCTGTTTTATTTTCTCGTTAATTTATAAGGAGGGAAACATGAGGGGGAAATGTTTAAGTGCCAGGGATTAAAAAAAAAAAAAAAGATGCTAGAGACCTGGAAAACCTGTGCTATTTCTACAGACATGTCGTTAAAAAACACATCACCTCTGAAAGCCGCCAAAGGACATATCTTTGACCACCACTTAAGCAAAATTGAAATAGTCTGCCCTTAGCATGGAACTCAAGGGTGTGATTCAATTGAGGGATGACACATACCTGCAGAAACTAAAAGAGGGGAATGACCTCAATGCCTAAGAAATGTGGGAGAGGTAATATCTTTGATGGGTTTATTTAGGAAACAAATGACTAGCCTAGAATTGGTGGTAGCCAATTTTCACAATCTGTGCAAGAGAAGAACATTCAGAATCATTAATGAAGAGCAGCCGTTAGTCAAGGAAGATTTGTCAATTCCACAGGGAGAGAACTTGGCAGCAGTTATTCCTATATATTAACTGCAACTCATTACTAAAACAAGAGTTAAAGAAGGAAAAAACCCTAGTCTTTAAGAGGAAAAGCTCCCTGAAAATTCAAAGTCATATCTTTTTACTGATGAATAAGAAAAGAAGAATGTAGATATTTGAATGTGCCATTATTACCACAATCACCACCACCCTCCCTGCAGAGCATGGAGTAAATATAGATTATGAGCTGTGCATTAGAGTCTGAATGTGGGACATCATTGCCTTATAATGCCTTACCAAGAGGGTACCAAGCCTGGATCTTACGCAGATCAAAAGGGACTATGATAGGATAGCATACAGAGAGGCAAAGAGTCAAAATAAAGGGAGGAGAAGACTGAGACGTGAAGGATACAGTCTGTTCAGTGATATCCAAGGAGTATGAAGATACAAACTACCTTTTAATTTTTGTTTAGGGAAAAAGAGTGCTTCACTGCTTTTTAGCATGGGATGTTTACTGGACCAGCCAAAAAATGAAAAGAAACAGAGTAGTTTGGGTAGATGCTGTAAGCTGTAGTTAGGAGAACAATAAGCTAAGGTGGTTTGGACAGGAAGCTCTTAGTCGTGGCGGAAGGACCACAGAGAAATAAATTGTGGTATATTGCGAAAAGGAAGAAATGAGCTCACTGTGTTGTTTATGCTGTGTATGATTAGAAATGTTAAATAGAAATTAAATACTTCCACTTGCAACCGTGGCTAATCACTAATGACTTAAGACATAAGTAAAGGAATGAATAAGTGAAAGAATGTTCAGTGTGCCAATGAATATAACTAAATACATGAAGACCAATTTACACTTAGTCTTCAGAAAAATCTGGATGCTTAAAACTCTTCCCAAAAGAAAAAGTTGCTTTGATTTAAAGTTGCACTGACTATCCTTTTTCTTCTTCTCCTACTGTTATTCCTAAAGGACCTCAAGACTTTGACAGAAGATTAAAAAGAAAAACCAAAAACTTTCCTTGTTGTCAAATCTTTCCTTAGCAATTATTTTCTCTTAACTTCATAAAAAATCTATGATTATTAGCTGCTGCTGCTGCTAAGTCGCTTCAGTCGTGTCCGACTCTGTGCGACCCCATAGCGGCAGCCCATCAGGCTCCATCATCCCTGGGATTCTCAAGGCAAAAACACTGGAGTGGGTTGCCATTTCCTTCTCCAATGCATAAAAGTGAAAGTGAAGTCACTCAGTCATGTCCGACTCTTAGCGACCCCATGGACTGCAGCCTACCAGGCTCCTCCGTCCATGGGATTTTCCAGGCAAGAGTCCTGGAGTGGGGTGCCATTGCCTTCTATAGTACAATAACATATTATGCACAAAATTAACTAATACTGGTCCTGGGCAAAACTTCAAATTTCGTTGTTTCTCTTTGGCTCTCCTGGCCTCCTGTGTTCTGGTCCTTTTTCCTTTCTTCCTGTCATCTCCTGAATTGGCCATCTCACTGTCAGCTCTGCTGACCAGAAGTTCATCAGTGACTTTCACCTGTGGATTTAACCCTTTCAGCCCTGGCCAGAACAGGCAGCTCCAACCTGTCAGAGCGTTGCATCTTGAATTTGTCTTATTGCCTAGAGGAGCTGCCTTACCATTCACAGGGTACACCCACCTCCTGGAAATCTTCCTCCTGACCTCTGCTCCACTTGACCCAGGGCTTATGATTGACTCCTGCTTGGAATCCCACCTCTTTTTGGTATAAAGTAGTTCTCAGCCAAGCTACACATTTGTGAGTACAAACTGCATCAGATGCAAATGCTGTATCAGAATCAGATGAGAGCTTGGAAGTGTTTATTCTCTTGAGCTTCTACATTGCTAGATCACACACAAAACCTGGCTGGGTGTGTGTGTGTGTGTGTGTGTGTGTGTGTGTGTGTTAGTTGCTCAGTCATGTCTGACTCTTTGCGATCCCTTGGACTGTAGCCCTCCAGGCTCCTCTGTCCATGGAATTCTCCAGGCAGGAATACTTGAGTGAGTAGCCATTCCCTTTTCCAGGAGATCTTCCCAACCCAGGAATCGAACCTGAGTCTCCTGTATTGTAGGCAGATTCTTTACCATCTGAGACACCAGAGAAACCCCTGGCCTGGTTTAACAACTCCTACTTGACCAGGGTGACAGAGGAGTTACTGCCTGATGGGACTGGATGTTAGATCAAGGAGTATGGCCACTTTCACTCCGTGGTGATATAGGTTTGTTGAAGAATTATTGCTAATTGTATGCATTGCATGTCAGACACAGTATGGTATGCATATATCAATAATTCTTTTGGGTCTCACAACTGCTTTTGTGAGACAAAGGTCATAATTCCTTCCATTTTACTGATGTGGAACATGAAATTTCTGACTTGCCAAAGGAAACGATGGGCTGTTATGCCAGGTCTGCCTAAATAATACTGACCTCCAATGGAGAGGACAGTGCTTCCAATTTGTCACCAGTACTCTTCAGTGTGAGGTTTGGCTCTTTAATGCCTATCTTGACAAAATACAGCAATAAACTACTTTTCAGTGAACAGTGAGCAACATCTCCTACAGCAAACTTCCCTGGATAAAATTGAGATGAACTAAGGGAAGAGGGCACTGCAAATTATAACATGCCATTGAAATTAAAATTTCTTCTTATCATGAATGATGGCTCTGATGTCACCATCCTACAATACAAATTAAATTTTTCCTAAATATTCTTACTTCATTTTATTAACTGACTTCAAAATCTTCTATTATTTTGAACTTCTCATTTCAAAAATTTTCTAACCACAAATATTCCATTTCAAAACTGTTATGACCACCACAATTCTTCTTGAACAGAAGGGTAATATAAATAAATAAATTGAAACTGAGCCCCCTATTGGTGATGAAATATTCCCCCCAAATGGCATAGTAACTTGATTTTTGATGGTCTTTGTTCTTAAACTTCGGAAAGATTTTTAAAGCATCAAATATGTTCAGTTGGTTTTTCAAAGATCCCTAGTATAACAGAGAGATGTTATTACCTTTTATAAAAACCATATTTTCATTTCCCCAATAACTTGTCCTAGCTTAACAGTCAAGGACCAAGGCCACAATCTTGCAAAATTTCAGGAGAAACCATGCCCGGAAAGTATATTGTAAACTTGCTTCCTGAAGTTCAGTACTGCAATGTCAAGACAAAAACTTTCAAGTATTATTTCATTCAGTTCAGTTCAGTTCAGTTCAGTCGCTCAGTCATGTCCAAGTCTTTGCAACCACATGAACTGCAGCATGCCAGGCCTCCCTGTCCATCACCAATTCCCGGAGTTCACTCAGACTCACATCCATCGAGTCGGTGATGCCATCCAGCCATCTCATCCTCTGTCGTCCCCTTTTCCTCCTGCCCCATTCCTCCCAGCATCAGAGTCTTTTCCAATGAGTCAACTCTTCACATGATGTGGCCAAAGTACTGGAGTTTCAGCTTTAGCATCATTCCTTCCAATGAACACCCAGGGCTGATCTCCTTTAGAATGGACTGATTTGATCTCCTTGCAGTCCAAGAGACTCTCAGGAGTCTTCTCCAACACCGCAATTCAAAAGCATCAATTCTTCAGCACTCAGCTTTCTTTATTGTTCAACTCTCACATCCATACATGACTACTGGAAAAACCATAGCTTCCACTAGATGGACTTTTGTTGAAGTAATGTCTCTGCTTTTTAATATGCTAAGTTGGTCATAGCTTTTCTTCCAAGGAGCAAGCATCTTTCCATTTCAGTCACCATCTGCAGGGATTTTGGAGCCCAAGAAAATTAAGTCTGTCACGTTTTCCATTGTTTCCTCATCTACTTACTATGAAGTGATGAGACCAGATGCCATGATCTTAGTTTTCCTGAATGGTGAGTTTTAAGCCAGATTTTTCATTCTACTCTTTCATTTCCATCAAGAGGTTCTTCAGTTCTTCTTTGATTTCTGCCATATAGGTGGTATAATCTGCATATCTGAAGTTATTGATATTTCTCCCAGCAATCTTGATTCTAGCTGGTGCTTCATCCAGCTTGGCATTTTGCATGATATATTCTGCACATAAGTTAAATAAGCAGGGTGACAATATACAGCCTTGACATACTCCTTTCCCGATTTGGAACAAGTCTGTAGTTCCATGTCCAGTTCTAACTGTTGCTTTCTGACCTGCATACAGATTTCTCAGGAGGCGATCAGGTGCTCTAGTATTCCTATCTCTTTCAGAATTTTCCACGGTCTGTTGTGATCCACACAACCATAGCTTCCACTAGATGGACTTTTGTTGAAGTAATGTCTCTGCTTTTTAATATGCTAAGTTGGTCATAGCTTTTCTTCCAAGGAGCAAGCATCTTTCCATTTCAGTCACCATCTGCAGGGATTTTGGAGCCCAAGAAAATTAAGTCTGTCACGTTTTCCATTGTTTCCTCATCTACTTACTATGAAGTGATGAGACCAGATGCCATGATCTTAGTTTTCCTGAATGGTGAGTTTTAAGCCAGATTTTTCATTCTACTCTTTCATTTCCATCAAGAGGTTCTTCAGTTCTTCTTTGATTTCTGCCATATAGGTGGTATAATCTGCATATCTGAAGTTATTGATATTTCTCCCAGCAATCTTGATTCTAGCTGGTGCTTCATCCAGCTTGGCATTTTGCATGATATATTCTGCACATAAGTTAAATAAGCAGGGTGACAATATACAGCCTTGACATACTCCTTTCCCGATTTGGAACAAGTCTGTAGTTCCATGTCCAGTTCTAACTGTTGCTTTCTGACCTGCATACAGATTTCTCAGGAGGCAGATCAGGTGCTCTAGTATTCCTATCTCTTTCAGAATTTTCCACGGTCTGTTGTGATCCACACTATTGGCATAGTCAATAAAGCAAAGTAGATGTTTTTCTGGAACTCTCTTCTTTTTTGATGATCCAACAGATGTTGGCAATTTGATCTCTGGTTCCTCTGCCCTTTCTAAATCCAGCTTGACCATCTAGAAGTTCATAATTCACATACTGTTGAAGCCTGGCTTGGAGAATTTTGAGCATTACTTTACTAGTGTGTGAGATGAGTGCAATTGTGCAGTAGTTTGAACATTCTTTGCCATTGCCTTTCTTTGTGATTGGAATGAAAACTGACCTTTTTCAGTCCTGTGGCCACAGCTGAATTTTCCAAATTTGCTGGCATATTGAGTGCAGCACTTTCACAGCATCATCTTTTAGGATTTGAAATAGCTCACTGGGAATTTCATCACCTCCACTAACTTTGCTTGTAGTGATGCTTCTAAGATCCACTTGACTTCGCGCCAGGATGTCTGGCTCTAGGTGAGTAATAACACCATCATGG
>SJXQ01010880.1:0-34620 GCA_006408695.1 Aepyceros melampus | reverse complement strand
AAATGAATCTACAACTTTGAAAAAGACTCAGGGCTCTCCCCCTAGTAAGAGAGCAAGACTGAGCAAGTTATCAGAGAGGTCAGATTCAGTTCCTTCAAAGTAGAAGTAATAATCGTTCTCTTCATGTCAATTTGAAGGATGCATAAATGAGTTTTATCGAACGCTTGACAAATATTAAGGTTTATTGTCAATGTCTTTATCACTGAGTTCATGCATACTAGGTTGTTTTTCAGTTCAGTTCAGTTCAATCACTCAGTCATGTTTGACTCTTTACGACCCCTTGAACTGCAGCACGCCAGGCCTCCCTGTCCATCACCAACTCCCGGAATTTACTAAAACTCATGTCCATCGAGTCGGTGATGCCATCCAGCCATCTCATCCTCTGTCATCCCCTTCTCCCCTGTCCCCAATCCCGCCCAGCATCAGAGTCTTTTCCAATGAGTCAACTCTTCGCATGAGGTGGCCAAAGTACTGGAAGCTAAAAAAGTTCTAGAGGTGGATGGTGGTGATGAATGTACAACAAGGTGAATGTACTTAATGTCACTGAACTGTACACTCAAAAACCATTGAAATGGTAATTTTTATGTTATATATATGTTTGCCACAATAAAAAATGTCTATGTTCAAAAATATGCCACGAGGGATATTAAAGCACTGACAAAAGAGAAGCAGTCAAAGGAGAGTGACCCCAAAACTAAATAAATCAATTCATTATTTAGGCCGGATGAATGACCAAGATCCCAGGTCAGGAGCTAATGATAACAAAGACACGAGGAGGCCATCAAGCAAGATCAAGAAGCTTCCTGAAAATGCATGTTGACTTCTGGTGTCTCCCTCTTACATCCAGGGAAACAATAAGGGCCCAGACCATGATCCTTGAACATGAACACATCCGCAGGACTTGACTCATTGCACTTTTAATAAATTTGCCAATATATGCTAATAACTGCCTTCATAAATCTGCCTTATGAATGCAGGAGACACAGCAGATGCCAATTCAATCCCTGGGTCAGGAAGATCCCCTGGAGGAGGAAAGGGCGACCCATTCCAGTATTCTTGTCTGGAGAATCCCATGGACAGAGGAGCCTGGCACAAAGAGTTAGACATGACTGAGCAAAAGAGCACACTCACACATAATTGCCCTCATATGTACCACAGTCTCTCTCTTCCTTTCCATCTCCAGTGTTTTTAAATGCTTAAGTGAGTTCTGAGCATACAACCAAAGTGAGTGACATGAGAATTTGCTCAATGTGTGGCCAGAGAGCCAAGACATTACAGATGCTGTAGGACCTAGAAGTTGTATCAAAATTCACAGTCATCGGGTTAACTAGACAAGATTCCAGAATTGACTCCACCATGTCCCCCAAAGTGGAAATATGGAAATAATTAAGTGTTGATGAAGAAAACTTAGGGCCCTGGAGAGTTTGATATCTTCAAGCCACCAGGACAAACTGCCACAAACTTAGCATAAAGAGGACTTTGTTCAGAGCTGCCTGTTTACATCCTAAAGCAAGAGAAGAGTCAGGCTGCAAGACTATCTCCCCAGGTCAAATGCAAACACATGTTTCTAAGTCACTCACTTAGTCCACTGTGCTCTACACTCATTCAAGGAGAGGAGAATTAGATTGTGAGGGTGCTGTACACAAAAACAGAAACACAGGGTAACAAAGTGCTTCTTTTTGACCCTCTCTGACTTATCTTAGACAAAAGTGTAGAGGTTTTTATAGATTCAGATCAACTTACACACAACTTTAAAATGAAATACTTTGTCCTTACACAACTTAAAAACCATGAAAACAAAACCCTTCTACACTGTTGGTGTGGATGTAAGTGGTACTGCTGCTATGGAAAACAGTATGGAGTTTCCCCAAAACATTAAAAACAGAACTACCATATGATCCAGCGATCCCACTTCTGAGTATATATCAGAGAGAATAGAAATCAGGATCTCAAAGATATTTCTACATTCCTATGTGTATTACAGTACTATTCACGATAGTTAAGTTATGGAAACAACCCGAATGTCCATTGACAGGTGAACGGATAAAGAAAATATAGCATAGACATACAATGTAATATTATTTTGCCCTTAAAAAAGGAAATTCTGACATTTTTTGCAATGGGGATGAACCTGGAAGACATTATGCTAAGTGAAATAAGCCAGTCTTACAAGGAAAATTACTGCATGATTTCAGTTTAAGAAATTCGTAGAAGCAGAGAATAAATGGAGATTATCAAGCGCTGGAGAGGAAAAGGGGGGGAAATGTAGTGTTGCTATTCAACTGATATCAAGTCAAATTTATGCAAAATGAATTAGTTCTAGAGTCTTGCTATAGAGCATATTGCCTAGAGTCAAAAATTCTGTATTATGCACTTAAAAACTCATTAAAAGAGTTTTAATTACCACTTCGTAGCCACAAAGTGGTAATGAAAACTGTTAAGTTTTCTACCACAAAAAAAAAAGGACACAAGGAAACTTTTAGAGGAGAGAGACATGTCAATTACTTGATTGTGGTGATGACTTCACATGTGTGTGCATATGTCCAAACTCCTCAGATTGTATGCTTTCAATATGTACGGTATTGTATAACTATCACACCAAAAAATCTGTTTTAAACAAACATGCTAAGACTACATCCAGGCAACTCCCAAATCAAACACACACACAGAGAAACTCCACTACACACACTGAATCACATATAGTCAAACCTGACACACAAATAGAAGGCAATGGCAACCCACTCCAGTGTTCTTGCCTGGAGAATCCCAGGGATGCGGGAGACTGGTGGGCTGCCATCTATGGGGTCGCACAGAGTCAGACATGACTGAAGCGACTTAGCAGCAACAGCAGCAGCAACACACAAATAACTTACACACACCCACATGAGCACACACCCATGCAGGGCAGGAGAATTCCAGCCCTCCATGGTCTGTTATCAGCCCATTATAGGACTTTCTACAATGGTGGAAATAGTCTACATCTGCTTTGTCCAATACAGTAGCACTAACCTCATGTGACTACCAAAGACGAAATAAGGCTAGTACAAGTAAAGAACCAAGTTTTTAATTTTAGGTAATTTTAATTTATTTTAATTTTATGGCTACCTGTGGCTGGTAGCACCATTTAGTCAGTGTGTGAACCAGTGAACACATGGTTGTACTAGTAATGTAAACATACCTTTTCTCTCTCTTTTTCCTAGTCTTCACATCAATGCACCTATCTAGGAAAAGAGATGCTTCCCCACCTTGCTCAGATTGATGCTGATGCTTGCTGGTTCAGGCTACTACCTAAATACCCATTTCTTGTACCTCCATGACCTAAGGATCTTTAGCACCTTCCATGCCTGACTACAAGAACCAGAACAATGAGCAAAAAGATTCTTTTTTTATCAATAGGAGTAAGGCCTCAGGGACTCAGCCCCAAGCTTCTTGTTAGAAAAGAATCCAAAGAAATAAGGCTAGTACAAGTAAAGAACCAAGTTTTTAATTTTAGGTAATTTTAATTTATTTTAATTTTATGGCCACCTGTGGCTGGTAGCACCATTTAGTCAGTGTGTGAACCAGTGAACACATGGTTGTACTAGTAATGTAAACATACCTTTTCTCTCTCTTTTTCCTAGTCTTCACATCAATGCACCTATCTAGGAAAAGAGATGCTTCCCCACCTTGCTCAGATTGATGCTGATGCTTGCTGGTTCAGGCTGCTACCTAAATACCCATTTCTTGTACCTCCATGACCTAAGGATCTTTAGCACCTTCCATGCCTGACTATAAGAACCAGAACAATGAGCAAAAAGATTCTTTTTTATCAATAGGAGTAAGGCCTCAGGGACTCAGCCCCAAGCTTCTTGTTAGAAAAGGATCCAACAGAGCTAATTGGCAAATTTCTCGCCTTTTTCTTGAGATGGATTCTTGCAGAGACCAAAGGGCTGAGCCACAGGAGTCCTAGGAGAAGGTGTCCCCAATGTCACTGACATGTTAGTGACCCCTCTGCCTGCTCGTGAGGACGAGGAAAGGTGAATGCCCTTGATCTCTGAAAAACTCAGCAATGGACTCTGCCTCCCCATATATCACAGAAAGGTCCAGACAGAGCAGTATTATAGCCCTTGAGATCCCCACACCACTGAATGTGTGGGATGGGAACTGATAAATTTCAGTCTGTTTAGACATATTAAAACCCACGAGCTCAAGTTGATTTATGTCCAGTTCTAGTTTGACACCATAGAGTACTTTCCAGCCTCTCCTTTTCTATGTACATGGCATCTTTCCCCAACTGATGAATACTTCCTTTTCCAGAATAGGTTTATTTATTTGCTAAATCTTTGAATACAGGTAATGTCACTTGAACTCAAACCACTGTTAATGACAGACTAACTTCAGCTCAAACCTTGCTTAATTTTTTCTTTACTATGAGAGTAGTTTATAGACAAAATTCTGTGTTTAATAATTGATTATTTTATTCCCCCACCCTTAGTCCGACTATGGTATTAATTTGAAACATAGTTAGGCACATTTTTTGTTTTCTACTTTGCTTAATTCTCCATCATCTTCTATTTATTTTTAGTAGGTAAATGGTAACATCATCAGACTATACAAATAAATATACTATCACTCCATCTTTTCCTGTCCCACACCCACCCACCTCCTGTAGGTAAACAGTTTCATTAGCTTCTGATTTATTCTTTGTGTGCTTCTTCTTGTTCAGTGGGAAGTTACATGTATATGTTATTTTCCCTTTATTTTTACACAAGAAGTAGCATGCTATAGATGCTGTCTTACATATTTCTTTTTTCATTAAATAATATAGCTTGGAAATCCTTCCAGATTGATGCATAGGTATCTTTGTCATTATTTTTTCATAGCTTTGAAGGGCTCAATAGCATGATGTTCTACAAAGTTTCCTTTTGAAGCCCTAGGATAAGATAGCAGTGATAAATGTACCAAATGCCATCTAACTGTATACCTCTGCTGCTGCTGCTGCTGCTAAGTCACTTCAGTCGTGTCCGACTCTGTGCGACCCCATTGACAGCAGTCCACCAGGCTCCCCCATCCCTGGGATTCTCCAGGCAAGAGTACTGGAGTGGGTTGCCATTTCCTTCTCCAATGCATGAAAGTGAAAAGTGAAAGTGAAGTCGCTCAGTCGTGTCCGACCCTCAGTGACCCCATGGACTGCAGCCTTCCAGGCTTCTCCGTCCATGGGATTTTCCAGGCAAGAGTGCTGGAGTGGGGTGCCACACTGTATACCTCAAATGGTTAAAATGGTAAATTTTGGGTTGTATGCATTATACTACAATAAAAGATTTTTTAAAGAAAAAGCAAGACACAATCTCTACATAAAGTACAGAAAAGAATTATAAATTAATAATGACATATGATTAATAGGTTAGCAGAGGGGAAATGGAATAATAAAATATATACTTAATTAATCAAAGGGGAGAAGGAGAAGAGACAATAAATATGAAATCAGATATCTCAACTAGAGGCATATAGACACGCAGGGATTTCCCTGGCGGTCTGTTGGTTAGGACTCTGTGCCCCCAATGTGGGGATAGATTCGATGATCTCTGGTTAGGGAACTAGGATCCTACATGCCATCCTGCACATAGTGCAGGCAAAAAAAACAAACAAATAGAAGAAAATGTATAGAAAAATGAAAAATATAACTTCAAGTACACTCTGATTTGATTAGATTAGATTAGATGTTAAGAGACAAATTCTCCAGAAATGATTACCAATCTACATAAAAGAGCAAACCCCAACTGCACACTATTAACAACTGACACTTTACAGATAGAAGAACATAACAAAGTTTAAATTGATGGAAAAAGCACCATGTAAACACTAACAAAAAGAAAGCTAGTATATCTATACTAACATCAGAAGAAGTAAACGAGACGTTAAGTTAGGAGTCATTGCTAAAGAGATATGTCTCTTAATTATAAATGCAGTGGTGCACTGTTAAATGAATACAAATGGCTCTCTATTGTAGAAGAGACTTGCTTTGTAGCATTTGCCAGTTTGCATAGTGTAATTATCCCCATTATGGCTGACTTCAATCCACCAGCATGTTGTCACTGAATATAGAGTTGAAAAGAGATGTTCACAATCAGCTTGAAGCCAATGCATCCAATTTCAGCACACCTTACAGGGAAGAATTAGCCCACCAGGAGTACATCGTGATGCTAAATCTGTGTGTCCTCAACAACACAGCATAAAAATGTTTTGCATAACATTTTCCACATATTTTATGAGAGATGATGCACAAGCAGGAAAAATTGAAGATAAAGAATATTTAAGAGTCCAAGTAACATACGACTTTATTGGCATATTAACAGCACTACAACATGACAACAGAATGTATACGCATTTGAAGTTACACAAAGTTGCCAACCATACAATAATTTTAGGAGATGTAACTCACTGTGCTCATGGCTTCAATAAGAGGATTTAGTGACTGTCATTTCAAGAAGTTAGCCTTATTGAGAAGTACTTCTAGGGCTTGTTTTATATCTCTGTTTCTGAGGCTATAGATAAAGGGGTTCAGCATGGACAACCATACAATAATTTTAGGAGATGTAACTCACTGTGCTCATGGCTTCAATAAGAGGATTTAGTGACTGTCATTTCAAGAAGTTAGCCTTATTGAGAAGTACTTCTAGGGCTTGTTTTATATCTCTGTTTCTGAGGCTATAGATAAAGGGGTTCAGCATGGGAGTAACTACTGTATATATGACTGAAGCAACTATATATTTGGCATTTGAGTCCCATAATGAGGAGAAAAAGTAAACACCAGCAAGTGTCCCATAGTATAAAGATACCACAAAGAGATGAGAGCCACAGGTGGAGAAGGCTTTAAAGAGTCTCTTAGTGGAGGGGACCCTCAGGACGATGGTCCCTATACGAACATATGAGCCCAAGATGCTACTCAGAGGCAAGATGAACAGCATTCCTCCTTCAGTAAAGATGACCAGCTCATTGATGGAAATGTCTGAGCAGCTCATCTTCAGGAGGGCAGGGAGGTCACAGAAGAAGTTGGGGATGGTATTTTCAGCACAGAAGGACAGTTGGACCAAGAGGAGGGTGTGCAACAGGGCATGGATACAACAGAAGAACCAGGACACAGCTACCAATGAGATACACAGCTCCTGCCTCATGACAGTGGTGTAGTGAAGTGGCTGACATATGGCCACGTACCTGTCATATGCCATCACTGCAAGAAGGAAGTTGTCAAGACAGCCAAAAAGTATGAAAAAATACATCTGGGAAATGCACTCCACGTAGGGGATGGATTGTTGCTGAGTCTGCATGTTGATGAGCATCTTGGGGACAGTGACAGATGAGAAGGAGATGTCAGTGAAGGCCAAGTGGCTGAGGAAGAAGTACATGGGGGTGTGGAGGCGAGGGTCCAGCCTGATGAGCAGGACGATGAGCAGGTTGCCCAGCACTGTGGTCAGGTACGCGCCCAGGAACAGGGCAAAGAATATGCCCTGTTGTTCTGGCAGGATGGGGACCCCCAGGAGGAGGAATTTGGACACGCTGCTCTGGTTCTCCCTCTTCATTCTTTTCTTAATTTCTGCTGAAAAGTGGAGAATGTGAGAAATGTCAGTGAACAGTCTGTAATATCGTAACATCCTCTTTAGTATGAAAATTCTTACTTTTTGCTACCTTTCTCTTTATTTCTCCTAATTGTTGGTGAATGAATCAGTCTGTGATGACACCACCCTTATGGCAGAAAGTGAAGAGGAACTAAAAAGCCTTTTGATGAAAGTGAAAGAGGAGAGTGAAAAAGTTGGCTTAAAGCTCAACATTCAGAAAACTAAGATCATGGCATCCGGTCCCATCACTTCATGGGAAATAGATGGGGAAACAGTAGAAACAGCGTCAGACTTTATTTTGAGGGGCTCCAAAATCACTGCAGATGGTGTCTGCAGCCATGAAATTAAAAGACACTTACTCCTTGGAAGAAAAGTTACGACCAACCTAGACAGCATATTAAAAAGCAAAAACATTACTTTGCCGACCAAAGTCCATCTAGGCAAGGCTATGGTTTTTCCAATGGTCATGTATGGATGTGAGAGTTGGACTGTGAAGAAGGCTGAGCGCCAAAGAATTGATGCTTTTGAACTGTGGTGTTGGAGAAGACTCTTGAGAGTCCCTTGGACTGCAAGGAGATCCAACCAGTCCATTCTGAAGGAGATCAGCCCTGGGATTTCTTTGGAAGGAATGATGCTAAAGCTGAAACTCCAGTACTTTGGCCACCTCATGGGAAGAGTTGACTCATTGGAAAAGACTCTGATGCTGGGAGGGATTGGGGGCAGGAGGAGAAGGGGACGACAGAGGATAAGATGGCTGGACGGCATCACTGACTCAATGGACGTGAGTCTGAGTGAACTCCAGGAGTTGGTGATGGACAGGCAGGCCTGGCGTGCTGCAATCCATGGGGTCGCAAACAGTCGGACACGACTGAGCAACTGAACTGAGCTGTATCAGTCTGTCCCATTCTGGCTTTCATAATGCATCACACCCTCACATTAAACAAGTCTCTTTCCAAAACAACCAAAGGATATCATTCTTTATTCAATAAATATTTATCAAAAAAAACCAGCTTCATTCCACATTAAGCATATAATAATGAACAAGACATGAGAGTCTCCATGTTTAGGGAGTTTGCATGTTTATATTAAGCAAGGTTCAAACCTGTAGTTTACTAAAATCAAAAGTGTGAATGGAAATAAAAACAAAACTAAACAAGTGGGACCTAATTAAACTTTAAAGGCTTTTCACAGCAAAGGAAACTATAAACAAGGTGAAAAGACAGCCCTCAGAATGGAAGAAAATAATAGCAAATGAAACAACTGACAAAGGATTAATTTCAAAATTATTGAAGCAGCTCATACAAATCCATACCAGAAAAACAACCCAATCAAAAAGTGGGCAAAAGACCTAAACAGACATTTCTCCAAAGACATACAGATGGCTAATAAACACGTGAAAAGATGTTCAACATCACTCACTATTAGAAAAATGCAAATCAAAACTATAATGAAATATTACTTCACACTGGTCAGAATGGCCATCATTGAAAAATCTACAAACAATAAATGCTGGAGAGGGTGTAGAGAAAAGAGAACCCTCTCACACTATTGGTGTGAATGCAAATTGATACAGCCACTATGGAGAACAGCATAGAGATTCCTTAAAAACTAGAAATAAGACCACCATAAGACATATACCCTGAGGAAACCAAAATTGAAAAAGACACAGGTATCCCAATGTCCATTGCAACTGTATTTACAATAGCTAGGACATGGAAGCAACCTAGATGTCCATCAACAGATGAATGGATAAAGAAGCTATGGTACATATATACAAAGGAATATCACTCAGCCCTTAAAAAGGAACACATTTGAGTCAGCCCTGATGAGGTGGATGAACCTAGAGCCTATTATACAGAGTGAAGTAAGTCAGAAAGAAAAACAATCATCATATACTAATGCATACATATGGAATCTAGAAAGATGGTACTGATGAACCTATTTGCAGAGCAGCAGGAGATGGGCATGGCAACCCACTCCAGTATTCTTGCCCGGAGAATCCCATGGACAGAGGAGCCTGATGGGCTACAGTCCATGGGGTCACAAAGAGTCAGACATGACTGAGCAACTATACAAGCACAGCACAATGCAAATACAGATGTTGAAAACAGAATTATGGACATGGCTGGGGGTGGGGAGAAGGAGAAGGTGAGAGGTAGGATGAGAGTAAGATGGAAACATACATTCAGTTCAGTTCACTCGCTCAGTCATGTCCGACTCTTTGCGACCCCACAAATCGCAGCACACCAGGCCTCCCTGTCCATCACCAACTCCTGGAGTTCACTCAAACTCATGTCCATCGAGTCGGTGATGCCATCCAGCCATCTCATCTTCTGTCGTCCCCTTCTCCTCCTGTCCCCAATCCCTCCCAGCATCAGAGTCTTTTCCAATGGGTCAACTCTTCACACGAGATGGCCAAAGTATTGGAGTTTCAGCTTTAGCATCAGTCCTTCCAATGAACACCCAGGACTGATCTTCAGAATGGACTGGTTGGATCTCCTTGCAGTCCAAGGGACTCTCAAGAGTCTTCTCCAACACCACAGTTCAAAAGCATCAATTCTTCGGTGCTCAGCTTTCTTCACAGTCCAACTCTCACATCCATACATGACACTGGAAAAACCATTGCCTTGACTAGATAGACCTTTGTCGGCCAAGTAATGTCTCTGCTTTTTAATATGCTGTCTAAGTTGGTCATAACTTTCCTTCCAAGGAGTAAGTGTCTTTTAATTTCATGGCTGCAGTCACCATCTGCAGTGATTTTGGAGCCCCCAAAAATAAAGTCTGACACTGTTTCGCATGTGAAATAGATAGCCAATGGAAATTTGCTGTATGACTCAGGGAACTCAAACCAGGCCTTGGTAACAACCTAGAAGGGTGGGAGGGGACATGGTTATACCTATGGCTGATTCATCTTGATGTTCGGTAGGAACAATGCAATACTATAGAACAATTATTCTTCAATTAAAAATAAATAAATATGTTTAAAAATGTGAAAAGGGCACCAGGTCAGAGGCATCAGTCATTTCCTCATCAAAAGGATGTGCAAGTCCCTAAACTGAAAGAGAATTACCAAAGCTTTGTCATGGGTTTTCAGTATATTGGCTGCATCCTACTTGCTTTGAGTCCCTTAAAATTCCCTGTTATCAAAAAGTGTCCAGGGACTTCCCTAGTGGTCCAGTGGCCAAGACTCCACTCTACCAATGCAGGAGGCCTGGGTCCAATCCCTGGTCAGGGAACTTGACCCCACATGCCTCATCAAAGAGTTCACATGCCACAACTAAAGAAAAACTCCCACATGCCACAACTAAAAGGTCCTGCATGCTGCAACTAAGACCCAGCACAGCCCCATAAATTAAAAACAAAAAAGTGGTCTCCAAACCAATAACAACAATACTACCAAGCACTATTCCAAGTGTTTTACATGTACTTTCAAATGAAATCTTCATGATAACTCTAACAAATGAGTATTATTAAACACATTTTAATCATAAGAAAGCAGAATTATGTAACATTTACTTTGCTTTTTATTTTTATTTTTTGGCTGCTCTGGGTCTTTATTGCAGTTGGCATGCAGACTTAGTTTCCTGGCCGCATATGGGATCTTAGTTCCCTGATCTGGGATTGAACCTGCATCTCCTGCACTAGAAGGCAGATTCTTAACCACTGGATCACTGAGGAAGTCTCAAGTGTGCATTACTTAAATGTGCAAAGATATGCACAATTAAGTGCAACAGATGGAATCACAACATATGTCTTTCTGTCCAGAATCCATCTCTTAACCACTCTGCATAGAAATTATATCCTCATTAATTAGAATTTTCAGAGAAGCTATGTTATGTTAGCTACCTTTCTCTAAAATGTTCCAAACTCAAAGAAAAATTTACCACTCATATTTATACATTATACAAAGGACTTTCACATGCATTTTAACCTCTCAAAGCAATAATTGTATATTTAGGGACTGCTTAGTTACACAAGGCAAATGTTATATTCTCATCTTATAGATGTGAAAACTGAAGCTAAAGAGATAAATGACTTACATAAGGTGACTCAGCTCTTTCATGGTGGATTCCAGGTTTAATATTTCTTTGCAAGTTAGGTTACATTTAATGATTACTACCACATGGACCTAAAGAGGGAATCAAGACTGACATTCTTCCTGAAGTAGGGGAGCAGGACAATGAGTCCCCATTAGAGACTAAGAGAGAAGAACAAATTTGACTCCATATTGGATCTATTTAATTTACTTTAACATTTATATTCTATTGTTTTTGCTACAAGCTAAGAATGTTGCCTAGGGACTTCGCTGGTGGTCCAGTGGCTGAGACTCCAAGTTCCCAATGGAGAAGGCCTGGGTTCAATCCCTGGTCAGGAACTAGATCCCATGAAGATTGAAAATCTTGTGTGCCATAATGAAGACCTGGCATGGCTAAATAAACAATAAAATAAAAGTTGCTTATAGCCTTAAATATAAAGGCTAGCCCTTCTCAAGGCTCTGATCTTTAAAGGTATAATACTTTTCTATTCATATAGGGATTAAAAAGTTGCAGAACAGAGAATAGCATTTGTCTTATTGGAGGTTTACAGGAACATCTTGACCTGACCTAAGTGGACAGCTGCAAAAACACAGGATTCAGACATGAAGAAGTTTGCAACAACCAACCACATCCTCTTCCCTTTCAGTATCAGAGAAGCCTGAATTCTAACTAGGGGAAGATATTTCCTTGGAACACCATCTTCTCAGCCTGCTGGCTTTTGAAATAAAGTCATTATTTCTTGCCCTAACAACTCATCTCCCAATTTATTGACCTGTCATGTGGCAAGAAGATTTATTGAGCTTGGACTCAACAAGACCATGAACTCTATCAAGGGTACTGGGATTTTTAGTTCACGGCCACCAAAGGAGACAGTGACTTGATCCTTATGAGGAAGCATGGCTGCTCACCAACACACATTGGGTCAGTCCTTGTCAAGAAATCAGAAGAAAGCATGATGACCGGAACCAAACAGCAACCTTGATGCAAGTAGGACCTTGTGAAAGAGGTAGCGGGCCACGAGCCCTGGAAAGGTAGACCCTGATCTTGAAGTATGACACAGGGCCTTTGGATGGAACTGTTGTCTTCTTTTACCAGACAATGGTGAAGAGGAAGCTCTGTGACATATCCATGGGGTTTGGAGCAACATAATAAAAATATCTCCTTGTTAATGAGTACCAGTTATGTGCTAGGCTTGGTGCTGAATCATTTGTATGTATTGCCTCATTTAATCCTCAAAATATCACTGTGAAGGAGGAACAGTTGTTTCTTCTTTGCCAGGGAGGATTCTGAACCTCAAAGAATTGCAAAGACCATAAAAATATTTAAGGGCCAGACTGAGGATTAAGCTCTGGTCTGACACAGTGCAGACCCTGAACTCATACTCGTAAGTGTGTGGCAGCTACTCACGGATTTTGGAAACGTGAATCTTTCCCACTCATTGCAGTTATATGGCCACTGTTGAAAGACAGTTAAGGGAATATTTTGGCTCATGGGGTGGATCAGAAGCCCCTAAAACTTGCACATGAAACACACATTCATGTGCACACTTAAAACACTAATTTGTGATTTTTTTTTATCACTTGTGACTTATAGGACAGTAACTATGGCTTAGAGATCAGTTACCCAAAGATTAATAAAAATAAATTCACAAAGAATATGTGAGATGGCACACACAAAATAATCCATATAACTACACACAAACACTTGTATAATCTCAGCACAACAACCAGTAACTCATAAAAATCACATATTAGATGTAAACTCTAACTCTGAATAGAGACTCATACATGCAAACACACATATTAAATGACAAAAAAAAAAAAAACACACACACAAAGTCACACAGAAATCATACATGAAGCACACCATGGCACAGACAGGCCTCTTCGCAGTCAGGCAACCAACAACATACATGGTCACACACGTATACCATCATGCAAAATGAAATGCTCCAAGTCTTCCCTGGTGTCTCAGATAATAAGAATCTAGCTGCCAAGTAGGAGACACAGATTTGATCCCTGGGTAAGGGAGATCCCCTGGAGAAGAAAACAGCAACACACTCCAGCATTCTTGCTTGTAGATTTCCATGATCAGTGGAGCCTGGTGGTCTACAGTTAATGGGGTCGAAAGAGTCAGACACAACTGAGCGATTTTCACTTTTAGCCTCCACTGATCTACACTCAATCAGGTGAAGGCAGCCAATGAGTGAGGCACTCAGGCTCCATTCACTAAGAACTACCCAATAGATACTGTGCTGTGCTTAGTCGCTCAATCATATCTGACTCTTTGCAACCCCATGGGCTGCAGCCCTCCAGGCTCCTCTGTTTTGGGGGGTTCTGAACCAGGCAAGAATACTGGAGTAGGTTGCCATGCCCTCCTTCAGGGGATCTTCCCAACTCAGGAATCAAACCCAGGTCTCCCACATTGCAGGCGAATTCTTTACTAACTGAGCCACCAGGGAAAAGTGAAAAGTGAAAGTAAAGTCACTCAGTCGTTTCGGACTCCTTGAGACCCCGCGGACTGTAGCCCACCAAGCTCCTGCATCCATGGGATTCTCCAGGCTAGAATACTGGAATGGGTTGCCATTTCCTTCTCCAGGGGATCTGCCTGACCCAGGGATTGAACCCAGGTCTCCTGCATTGCAGGCAGATACTTTCACCTCTGAGCCACCAGGGAAGCCCCCAGTAAATACTACCTGTAGATAAAATGTAGAGTAAATACACACACACACACACACACACACAACTCATGAAGAAAACATACATATATCCACTTTAAAGAGCAAAGAAACACCACACAGACCCATGTGGTATGGTACCCAGACTTCCAGACACAGACACACCTTGCCCACCTAGAATTCCCAGCTCCCTCTGTCCTATGCCGCTCCTTAGTGAGTTCAGGCACCTTCTAATCTAAGCAATTTCCCAAGTCTTGAGCTTCTGATGAGAACACGAGGAACAAAAAAGTAAGAAGGAAGCCTCTGTGAGCCCATAACCTCCTGAGCTCCCTGTGTCTGTCCTTGAACTCCAGAGCTATAGGCAGGGGGAGACCATTTTACAAGCCTCAGGGAGGATTCCAAGAAGTCCCTCAGCTCCTAATTGAGGAAAAAGTCAAAGTTGACTAATTGCCTCCAATCCCTACCAGACCTGGGGAGGAGCCTGGGCAGGGGATGAAGGGACTGAGCTTCTAAAGCCACCTGAGAGGGTGCCCCAGACCACAGGGACGCTCCTCTCTGGGCTCCTGTCTGCCTGCTCCAAGTTCCAGCTGAGAAGTTGGAATGGCTTAGTCATCCTCCAACACTAATGCTGCCAGTGCACTGGGTCAGCTTCTCCCAACAGCATAGAAAGTCTGGCTTCTGCAAACCCCCATGCCACTTACATTTGCTACCTTGTGAGCACAAATATAGCTTTGACTTCACATCCTGCAGGAACCTTCTCTCCCTTGGGAAAGACTCCAGAGCATGGAGGGGAGCCTTCCTAAGAGAGTGTAGGGGGAGGAGATTTAGTCCTTGGGCTCATCACTCAGAACTGGGTCTTGGCTATGCCAGATAACTGTTCAGTTAGTTCAGTTCAGTTCAGTCACTCAGTCATGTCCGACTCTTTGCGATCCCATGAATTGCAGCACGCCAGGCCTCCCTGTCCATCACCAACTCCCGGAGTTCACTCAGACTAACATCCATTGAGTCAGTGATGCCATCCAGCCATCTCATCCTTTGTCGTCCCCTTCTCCTCCTGCCCCCAATCCCTCCCAGCATCAGGGTCTTTTCCAGTGAGTCAACTCTTCCCATGACGTGGCCAAAGTATTGGAGTTTCAGCTTTAGCATCAGTCCTTCCAATGAACACCCAGGACTGATCTCCGGTAGGATGGACTGGTTGGATCTCCTTGCAGTCCAAGGGACTCTCAAGAGTCTTCTCCAACACCACAGTTCAAAAGCATCAATTCTTCGGTGCTCAGCTTTCTTCACAGTCCAACTCTCACATCCATACATGACCACTGGAAAAACCATAGCCGTGACTAGATAGACCTTTGTTGGCAAAGTAATGTCTCTGCTTTTCAATATGCTGTCTAGGTTGGTCATAACTTTTCTCCCAAGGAGTAAGCATCTTTTAATTTCATGGCTGCAATCACCATCTGCAGTGATTTTGAAGCCCAAAAAATAAAGTCTGACCCATTTCTACTGTTTCCCCATCTATTTCCCATAGGACCAGATGCCATAATCTTGGTTTTCTGAATGTTGAGTTTTAAGCCAACATTTTCACTCTCTTCTTTCACTTTCATCAAGAGGCTTTCGAGTTCCTCTTCACTTTTTGCCATGAGTGATGTCATTTGCATATCTGAGGTTATTGAAACTTCTTCCGGCAATCGTGATTCTGGCTCGTGCTTCTTCCAGCCCAGTGTTTCTCATGATGTACTCTGCATGCAAGTTAAATAAGCAGGGTGACAATATACAGCTTTGACGTACTCCTTTTCCTATTTGGAACCAGTCTGTTGTTCCATGTCCAGTTCTAACTGTTGCTTCCTGACCTGCATACAGGTTTCTCAAGAGGCAGGTTAGGTGGTGGTCTGGTGTTCCCATCTCTTTCAGAATTTTCCACAGTTTATTGTAATCCACACAGTCAAAGCCTTTGGCATAGTCAATAAAGCAGAAGTAGATGTTTTTCTGGAACTCTCTTGTTTTTTCGATGATCCAGCTGATGTTCACAATTTGATCTCTGGTTCTTCTGCCTTTTCTAAAACCAGCTTGAACATCTGAAAGTTTACAGTTCATATATTGCTGAAGCCTGGCTTGGAGAATTTTGAGCATTACTTTACTAGCATGTGAGATGAGTGCAATTGTGTGGTAGTTTGGGCATTCTTTGGAATTGCCTTTCTTTGGGATTGGAATGAAAACTGACCTTTTCCAGTCCTGTGGCCACTTCTGAGTTTTCCAAATTTGCTGGCATATTGAGTGCAGCACTTTCACAGCATCATGTTTCAGGATTTGAAACAGCTCAACTGGAATTCCATCACCTCCACTAGCTTTGTTCGTAGTGATGCTTTCTAAGGCCCACTTGACTTCACATTGCAGGATGTCTGACTCAAGGTGAGTGATCACACCATCGTGATTATCTGGGTCATGAAGCTCTTTCTTGTACAGTTCTGTGTATTCTTGCACAGTTCTGTGTATTCTTGCCACCTCTTCTTAATATCTTTGCTTCTGTTAGATCCATACCATTTCTGACCTTTATCGAGCCCATCTTTGCATGAAATGTTCCCTTAGTATCTCTAATTGTCTTGAAGAAATCTCTAGTCTTTCTCATTCTGTTGTTTTCCTCTGTTTCTTTGCACTGATCACTAAAGAAGGCTTTCTTATCTCTCCTTGCAATTCTTTGGAACTCTGCATTCAGATGTTTATCTCCTTCCTTTTCTCCTTTGCTTTTCACTTCTCTTCTTTTTACAGCTATTTGTAAGGCCTCCCCAGACAGCCATTGTGCTTTTTTGCATTTCTTTGCCATGGGGATGGTCTTGATCCCTGTCTCCTGTACAATGTCACGTACCTCATTCCATAGTTCATCAGGCACTCTATCAGATCTAGACCCTTAAATCTATTTCTCACTTCCACTGTATAATCATAAGGGATTTGATTTAGGTCATACCTGAATGGTCTAGTGGTTTTCCCTACTTTCTTTAATTTGAGTCTGAATTTGGCAATAAGGAGTTCATGATCTGAGCCACAGTCAGCTCCCAGTCTTGTTTTTGCTGACTGTATAGAGCTTCTCAATCTTTGGCTGTTGGCCCTAAGCAAATTAAGTGCAGCCCTGCTTCATCAGCTGTAAAGTGCAGATAATAACTGCATTGTCATCTTGAAGTTATTATTGAGATTAAGTGAGATGATTCATGCTAAAGCACATTGTAAGTGTACCATAAACATCAGCTCTTGACATTATTATCTCTGTACCTTCCAAAAATATATATCTACATCTAGGATCATTGACACTAATATAGGACTCATATTGAATGATGACTGAATTAACTGATCGATTAATTCTGATTTAATCTATCAATCCAATTCTTCTTAGTAAAAACCTTGCCCAAGATCCTTGACATGACTCATATGATCATTTATAATGTCTTCTTGGCTTCTTAGATCTTTGCACACGAATCAAATATTTTTCTATCATAGGCATGGGATTCTATGCTAGTTTTGTAAATCAATCCAGTCACTGGGTTTGTGCCAATTAACTGTGTCTAGCACGTCTGGGTTATCTTGTTGAATATCTCCACTCCAAGGCTCTAGTTTGTTGGCCCTGAGGAAATATACTTCAAAAGAAAAATTATAGTCATGTTCCAGTCACTGTTGATATCACTAAATGGACTACCTTCACGTGGCCAATTAATAATGCCTGCTCTGTCCCTGGCCATAAAAATATTTTCTTCTATTACTCAAGCTCAACCAGAGCAACAAGCAAAGTTTCAACCAAGGAATAAAATCTCCCACAATTATGGAATGGATTTATGTAAATAACACCAGGGTATGGTAATTTAAGCTTAAAGCCTCCTCTATGTAGTGAACAATTAAATCATACTAAGGATAATCAGTGAGGGAGATCAACCCTGGGATTTCTTTGGAAGGAATGATGCTAAAACTGAAGCTCCAGTACTTTGGCCACCTTATGCGAAGAGTTGACTCATTGGAAAAGACCCTGATGCTGGGAGGGATTGGGGGCAGGAGGAGAAAGGGACGACCGAGGATGAGATGGTTGGATGGCATCATGGACTCAATGGACGTGAGTCTGAGTGAACTCCGGTAGTTGGTGATGGACAGGGAGGCCTCACGTACTGCGATTCATGGGGTCGCAAAGAGTCGGACACAACTGTGCGACTGAACTGAACTGAACTGAACTGAATACTAGGAAACTGGGCTGTGTACCTTATGGACAATGCCAATATATAATTTCCCTGAAAGATAAGGATTGGTACAGAGTAGACTAAGTCAGATGACCTGGGATATACTGGGCTGCACCTAAAGGAAGCTCTTAGCTTAATTCTTACTTATGACTGTTAGCTATATTGTTTGTATGGAACCTGTTTTACAAAATGTCTGCTTCTTATATTAAAAAAAAAAAAGACCCTTAAGAGTGAGAACAAAGTGTTTGTATCTTTATTTATTTATTTTTTTCAAATGTGATTTGTTTATTTTCCTGTCTGAGTAAGAGGTTCAGAGAATGGGTTGACATATATCATAAGCTATCTTCCNGTACTCCTTTTCCTATTTGGAACCAGTCTGTTGTTCCATGTCCAGTTCTAACTGTTGCTTCTTGACCTGCATATAGGTTTCTCAAGAGGCAGGTCAGGTGTACTGGCATTTCCAGTTCTTTAATAATTTCCACATGAGAATTATTACACACTATGGATTATTAAATTTCATCTTAGCTATTTTTATGACTTTACTTATCTAAAACAATACACCACGCACCTTGATCTAACTTAAATGTAAGGAATTTTATTCTAAAGAAAAGCAGCATATCACATTTGAAAATTCTTTTTTTTTTTTTCAGCTTGTGGGATCTTAGTCCCCAGCCAGAGATTAAACCTGTCCTTTTGGCAGTGAAAGTATAGAGTCCTAACCACAACTCAGTGTCACTAAATTAAGGAGAAAGAGGAGAGCGAAAAAGTTGGCTTAAAACTCATTCAGAAAACTAAGATCATGGTATCCAGTCCCTTCACTCCAAGGCAAATAGAAAGGGGGAAAATGGAAACAGTGAAAGATTTTATTTTGGGGGCCTCCAAAATCACTGCAGATAGTGACTGCAGCCATAAATTAAAAGATGCTTGTTCTTTGGAACAAGCATCAACCTAGACAGTATATTAAAAAGCAGAGACATTATATTGCCAACAAAGGTCTGTCTATTAAAAGCTATGGTTTTTCCAGTAGTCATGTATGGATGTGAGAGTTGGACTATAAAAAGCTGAGCGCTGAAGATTTGATGCTTTTGAACTGTGGTGTTGGAGAAGACTCTTGAGAGTCCTTTGGGTTGCAAGGAGATCCAACCAGTCCATTCTAAAGGAAATCAGTCCTGAATATTCGTTGGAAGGATTGATGCTGAAGCTGAAACTCCAATATTTTGGCTACCTGATGTGAAGAACCGACTCATTGGAAAAGACCCTGATGCTGGGAAAAGTTGAGGGCAGGAGGAGAAGGGGACAACAGAAGATGAGAAGGTTGGTTGGCCAAGTTGGACTATAAAAAGCTGAGCGCTGAAGATTTGATGCTTTTGAACTGTGGTGTTGGAGAAGACTCTTGAGAGTCCTTTGGGTTGCAAGGAGATCCAACCAGTCCATTCTAAAGGAAATCAGTCCTGAATATTCGTTGGAAGGATTGATGCTGAAGCTGAAACTCCAATATTTTGGCTACCTGATGTGAAGAACCGACTCATTGGAAAAGACCCTGATGCTGGGAAAAGTTGAGGGCAGGAGGAGAAGGGGACAACAGAAGATGAGAAGGTTGGTTGGCCTTGATGGACATGAATTTAAATAAGCTCCAGGAGTTGGTGATGAACAGGGAAGCCTGGCATGCTGCAGTCTGTGGGGTCACAGAGTTGAACATGACTGAGTGACTGAACTGAACTGAAAGTAGGTGTAACACACAAAAATGCAACATTTTTCAGACCTCTAATCATAGCCAAAGATTGCTTCCCTTTTAAAGAGGAAACATATAATGTGTAATATTTTCCTCAGAAAAAGAAAGTCCATATATGTCGATACTACAGTAAGTCATTCAAATAGATAAGGCAGCAATTTAAGATGTTGACTTAACAAAATTAGAGTTGCTGGTAATGCCAGATTCCAAAAGTTATTTAAAATAGTGAAGACAAGAGACATACCTAAAGCTAAGGCCATAAGTTAAAATATCCATGAGGTTGCAAAGTCAGTGGGTTCTAGAAAAATAGGCAGGGAACACAATCCAAGTAGAGGAAACCAAAAAGGGGGAAGGACCATTGAAATCAAGGAAAGTTTGAGGGTACCAGAGACAAGGGCAGTATCAGTACCAGTTAGCTTTGGCTGCATAACAAACCATTCCAAAACTTAGTCACTTAAACAACAATCACTTGTTTATATGACACTTCCATGAGCTGGCGATTTGGGCTGGAACTGTGCTCAGTTGGATGGTGCTTCTGGTCTAGGCTAGGTTCAACTGTTCTCAGCAAAGTGAAAGTTGCTCAGTTGTATCCAACTATTTGCAGTCCCATGGACTGTATAGTTCATGGAATTCTCCAGGCCAGAATACTGGAGTGGGTAGCCTTTCCCTTCTCCAGGGGATCTTCCTAACCCAAGAATTGAACTCAGGGGTCCCACATTGCGAGTGGATTCTTTACCGACTGAGCTATCAGGACTCACTCATACCTCTGCAGTCACCTGCCAGGTCACCTGGGAACAGGTTGATTGTTAGCTGGCACACCTTGCTTCTCCTCCATGTGGTCCCACATCTTCACACAGCCCAACTTGGACTGGTTCACCTGGAGATCTCAAGGTTCTGAGAGTGGCAGGAACACAATCTACCTGGGCTTGGGGCATTCACAACCTCACTTTCACTGAATCTATTAATCAAAATAAGTCACCTGTCCTGCCCAGATTCAATGGGTAGGGAAATAAACTCTCACTTGGAAGGAAGGGCTGCAAAATATTGTGGCCCTTTTTGCAATCTACTGCAGTTGCCTACACATTTTTCAGGACATGTCTCTGAAAGCATCCTTTAGTGGGTAACTGTTACTTGGCAAAAATAATCCCCTTTCTGTAAAGAATTTCCAGGGCCAATCTCATGTCTCTATTCCTCAGGCTGTAGATAAAGGGGTTTAACATGGGTGTCACCACAGTATACATAACTGAAGCAATTATGTCTTTGACTTTGGAATTGTTTGCTGAAGGAAAGAAGTAAATCATTGCAAGAGTCCCATAGTACAGAAACACCACAAAGAGGTGGGAGCCACAGGTGGACAAGGCTTTGCAGATTCTCTTGATGGACGGGACCCTCAGGATGGTGGCCCCAATGTAAATATAAGAGCCCAAAATAGCACTCAATGGCAAGAAGGCAAACACGCTGCCCTCAGTGAAGATAACTAACTCATTGAGGGAGGTGTCTGAGCAGGTCAACTTTAAGAGGGCAGTGAGATCACAGAAGAAATGGGGGATGGTATCGTCAGCACAGAAAGACAGTCGGGACAGAAGGAGAGTGTGCAGCAAGGCATGGACACAAGAGAAGAACCAGGATCCAGCCACAAATAAGACACACAACCCCTCCCTCATGATGGTGGTGTAGTACAGTGGCTGGCAAATGGCCACGTACCGGTCATAAGCCATCACTGCGAGAAGGAAATTGTCAAGACAAACAAAAAGTGCAAAAAAATGCATCTGTGCTATGCACCCTGCATAAGGAATGGTTTGATCTTGAGTCCGCATGTTCACGAGCATCTTAGGGACAGTGACAGATGAGAAAGACACATCAGAGAAGGCCAAGTGGCTGAGGAAGAAGTACATGGGGGTGTGGAGGCGAGAGTCCAGTCTGATGAGCAGTAGGATGAGCAGGTTGCCCAGCACTGTGGTTAGGTACATGCCCAGGAACAGGGCGAAGAACAAGCCCTGCTGCTCTGGCTGGATGGGGAGCCCCAGGAGGAGGACCTCGGACACTCTGCTCTGGTTTTCCCTCCTCATTCTCTTCTTAATCTCTGCTGAGGATAAAGGGAATAAAAATATTGATTGTTGTCACTGTGGGTACATTACAGCCATGTGCTTTTTTTTTTTTTTTTTTTTTGCCTGGAGACTGCATCAAAATTCAGACAAACTGCATATTTTCCTGCTGGAATTTTCTGTCTGCATCCTTCTGGTCATGGAGTGCATGAGATTTCCAGTGGCAAATGAGATTTTCTTTCAAAGGAGACTAATGTAAATATCTTCATTTATTCAACCATTTTCTAGACACTATTCTCAACACTGGGAATAGAACAAAAAATAACATGTAGTCACACACACAGACACACACACACACAAATCATAGACCTCAGAGACCAACATGCATTCACTTTATGACCTCTACTCATTCTAGGTTAAAAACAGTCAGGATTTGTGCTACTTTCAAACAAACTAACACATACATACAACACAACACATAAACATCACACCTAGCCTTGAGACAAAGCACAGCCCACAAAAAAGCGCATACTATATACACACAGATACACATGCAGTCATGCAGTCAATTAAAACACACAAACATAAACCTAGGTAGCATGTATGTGTACACACACACACACACTACCAGGAAGATTTTTTTCAGCCCTTTATATTCTATCTAAGTCCTTCCTACATACAGAGAGTTGATATACAATTCAGTTACCCACTGAATACACTGGGCTATACAAACACAAAGACACATATGTGCACACATATTCCTGCGTGGACATATACATTCAGTGTCAAGAGATGATTTTCCATCTTCCTCTGACTTGTGACAATACTTGGGAAGCTCAGATACCTCTGCTCAAGGCTGTTTCCTGAGCCTTCACTTGCTATGCAAGAAACCAGTATCCAAGGAACAAGAAGTTCTCGTGACCTAAGGATCTTCTGAATGTTTCATGCCTGTTTCTGAGCAGCAGAAAACTGAGCAAGAATATCCCCATTCACCAACCAGGTTAATACCAGCAGGAAAACAACTCTGAGCTCTGATTAGAGAAGGAGCCTACCTGAGCTATTTACCTAATTTCCTGCCTCTCCTGGAGAGGTAATTATCAAGGGATTAGAGAGGCTGAGTCCCAGGAGTCCCAGGAGAAGGTGACCTTGATGTTAATGTTGACGCCTTAGAAAGGTGTCCCAGGAGAAAGTGACATTGATGTTAATGTTGACGCCTTAGAAAGCAGAAGTGACCATGGTCACCTTGGCTTCTGAAGGACCCACAGCATAGAGCTAGCCTCCCCGAGCATCACAGAATGACCCAGACAGACTAAAGCCTGGTGCTTGCATATTCCCACATCACTGGCCTCAGTCTCCTTTAAAGCACCTATTCTAGGACCACTGGGAGAGCTTACAGGTCTCACCATCTCTGCAGAGAGGAGCTGAGGCTTGTTCAGACAGAAGCAGGGTGATGAGGTTGATCCCAAGGGCCTTGGACACAGACTGACCCAAGATCAGTACCATTCCTGCCACTTACCCACTGGGTGCCCTGAGCAAGGATGATCCTGTTCCTCAGATCTGATAATAGTACCTTGTTCATGAGGTTATTGTGAGAGTTAAATGAGATACAGTATGTGAAAGCACTAAGCCCAGCCAGTTTCCTGAAAACCTTTTGGTCTAGGGGACTAATAACCTGGTCAATTTGCCAAATGAAACATTCCCGTTAGTCACTGTGCCAGTTGCCATCACTGTGTAACCCACCAAACTAAGTCTTTATTTATTTAAAATCATAATAGTAACTAACTAAAAGCAGGCTGTAGATGAGAGAGAGGCACACAAGACTTTCATTTTCATGTTTTACTTTTGGGAGTGGCTCTTGTTCCTTTATCAGTAAGAATAATGGGAGGATACTCAGCTCTCTGGCAGCAATGAGAATGACAGAGTTCAAGTAGCAACCCCAAACCATAGGGAGCCAAATGGATTCCATTTTTGTAAAAATTGGGTCTCAGTTAGGGTTCTATAGAAAAGAGAACCAATGGAACATAGATAACCTTGTATTATATATGTACACACATTCATACATTTTGAAACTGTGTGCATGTGTACAAATACTATATAAATTGTTGAAATATATTTTAAATATAAATTAAATATATATTTTGTGAAAAAGCTGGATTAAAACTCAACACTCAAAAATCTAAGATCATGGCATCTGGTCCCATCACTTCATGGCAAATAAATAGGGAAAAAATATAAGCAGTGAAAGACTTTATCTTCTTGGGCTCCAAAATCACTGCAGATGGTGACAGTAGTCATGAAATTAAAAGATGCTTGCTCCTTGAAAGAAAAGCTATGAGAAACTTAGACAATGTATTAAAAAGCAGAGACATCACTTTGCCTACAAAGATCCATATAGCCAAAGCTATGATTTTTCAAATCAGTTCAGTTTAGTCACTCAGTCGTGTCTGACTGTTTGTGAACCCATGGACTGCAGCACTCCAGGCTTCCCTGTCCATCACCAACTACTGGAGCTTACTCAGACTCATGTCCATGGAGTTGGTGATGCCATCCAACCATCTCATCCTCTGCCATCCCCTTTTCCTCCCACCTTCAATTTTTCCTAGCATCAGCTTCAACATCAGTCTTTCCAATGAATATTATTCAGGACTGATTTCCTTTAGGATGGACTGGTTGGATCTCCTCGCAACCCAAGGGACTCTAAAGAGTCTTCTCCAACACCACAGTTCAAAAGCATCAATTCTTCAGCATTCAGCTTTCTTTATGGTCCATCTCTCACAACCGTTCATGACTTCTGGAAAAACCACAGCATTGACTAGATGGACATTTGTTGACAAAGTAATGTCTCTGATTTTTAATATGCTAAGTTGGTCATAGCTTTTCTTGCAAGGAACAAGCATCTTTTAATTTCATGGCTGCAGTCACCATCTGCAGTGATTTTGGAGTCCCCCAAAATAAAATCTGTCAGTTTCCATTGTTTCCCATCTATTTCCCATAAAGTGATGGGACCAGATACCATGATCTTAGTTTTCTGAATGTTGAGGTTTTTGTTTTTTTTTCAAAGTTGGACCGAATCTGCTGTGTTCTTTTATTTACTTAACCCACTTCACACATGCATATACACAACATATCGTCATCATTTTAGGAAACTTTCAATCACAGAACTTTCTTTTCGATCAAGTCACTAGAAAGTTGATTGCTCCTGATAATCAAGTTGTTGTCATTCAGTTGCTAAGTTGTATATGACTTTGCAACCCCATGGACGGCAGCACACCAGGCTCCCTGTCCATCACTATCTCCCGGAGTTTGTTTAAAGGTATGTTCACTGAGTCAGTGATGCAACCCAACCATCTCATCCTCTGGCTCCACATTCTTTTGCCTTCACTCTTTCCCCGCATCAGAGTCTTTTTCCAGTGAGTCAGCTCTTCCTATCAGATGGCCAAAGTATGGGAGTTTTGGCTTCAGCATCACCCCTTCCAATGAATATTCAAGGTTAATTTCCTTTAGGCTTGACTGACTTGATCTCCTTGCAGTGCAGGGGACTCTCAAGAACTCCAACACCACAATTTGAAAGCAAAAACCTGGATCATTCAACATGGCCAAATATGCATTTTCTCACTTCTGATTGTACTATTTCTACGGTTACAGTGGACAGCAATCCATCTTGGCCAAGGAGGCCAGCAGGATCCACAGGGTGATCTCGAAGGGGATCTGCATGTGGGGGTAGTCCAGGTTGAACACTGGCAGTCGGCTCTCCTCGAACCGCGTAGTGCCTGGAGCCGCCATGCTGGCGGGGCTGGGCGGGCTGGAGCTGCTGCCCATGCCCCGGCGCCTGCAGAAGCTATGGCAGTAGCAGCAATGGGGCCCACTAGCTCCGCCCAGGGCCCGCCAGCTCCATGGGCTCTGCTCCCCATGCCGCTGTCACCCTCGCAGTCGACCCTCGGTGCGCTCAGCGCGTTGCCCCGGAGTGGGCAGCGCTGAGCGCCGCCGCCAGGAAGCCTGGAGTCTGCGGCGCACCCGCCGGGTCCTCGCTGCGAGCAGGCCAGGCGCAGCGCCAGGCGGGCGCGAACAGGATGCGCGAGGCCACAACGCAGTCTCTCAGCGCCCTCAGCAGCCCTCCGCCGCCGGCCGCCGGCCCACGCCCCAGCCTCATACGCCGAGTCTGCAGGCCCCTGAATGTTGAGTTTTTTTTTTTTTTTTTAAATAATGTGTTTATTTATTTTTTAAAATATAAATTTATTTATTTTAATTGGAGGTTAATTACTTTACAATATTGAGTTTTAAGCCAACTTTTCCACTCTCTTTTTTCACTTTCATCAAGATGCCCTTTAGTTCCTCTTTGCTTTCTGCCATAAGGGTGGTGTTATCTGCATATCTGAGGTTATTGATATTTCTCCCGGCAATCTTGATTCCAGCTTGTGCTTCATCCAGCCTGGCATGTCGTGTGATATACTCTGAATAGAAGTTAAATAAGCAGGGTGACAATCTGCAGCCTTGACGGAATCCTTTTCCTATTTGGAACCACTCTGTTGTTTCATGTCTAGTTGCCTGTTGACCTGCATACAGATTGCTCAGGAGGCAGGTCAGGTGGTCTGGTATTCCCATCTCTTTAAGAATTTTCCACAGTTTATTGTAATCCACACAGTCAAAGCCTTTGGCATAGTCAATAAAGCAGAAATAGATGTTTTTCTGGAACTCTCTTGCTTTTATGATGATCCAGAGGATGTTGGAAATTTAATCTCTGGTTCCTCTGCCTTTTCTAAAACCAGCTTGAACATCTGGAAGTTCTCGGTTCATATATTGCTGAAGCCTGGCTTGGAGAATTTTGAGCATTACCTTACTAGTGTGTGAGATGAGTGCAATTGTGCAGTAGTTTGGGCATTCTTCGGCATTGCCTTTCTTTGGGATTGAAATGAAAACTGACCTTTTCCAGTCCTGTGGCCACTGCTGAGTTTTCAAAATGTATTGGCATATTGAGTGCAGCACTTTCACAGCATCATCTTTTAGGATTTGAAATAGCTCAACTGGAATTCCATCACCTCCAATAGCTTTGTTTGTAGTGATGCTTCCTAAGACCCACTTGACTGCATTCCAGTATATCTGGTTCTAGGTGAGTGATAACACCATTGTGGTTACCTGGGTCATGAAGATCTTTTTTGTACAGTTCTTCTAGTATTCTTGCTACCTCCTCTTAATATCTTCTTGAGGGTTGCACTAAAAAGAAGGCTGAGAGCTGAAAAATGGATGCTTTCAAGCTGTGATGCTAGAGAAGACTTTTGAGAGTCCCTTAGACACCAAGGAGATCAAGCCAGTCAATCCTAAAGGAAATCAACCCTGAATATTCATTGGAAGGACTGATGCTGAAGCTGAAGCTCCAATAATTTGGCCACCTGATGTGAAGAGCCTACTCACTGGAAAAGACCTAATGCTGGGAAAGACAGAGGACAGGAGGAGAAGGGGGTGACAGTGATGGTTGGATGGCATCACTAGTTCAATGGATGTGAGTTTGAGCAAACTCCGGGAGATACTGAAGGACAGGGAAGCCTGGTGTACTGCAGGCCAGGGGGTTGCAAAGAGTTGGACATGACTTAGGGACTGAGCAACAATACATATATTATATATAATATATAGTTTGAAAAGATGCAGACAATCTGGATATTATGCAGAATGTAACACTGGCCCACTAAATCAATGACATCATGGTAATTGGATCAGAAAACCAGGAAGTTACTAACAAGTTGGAGCTTTAACAAGACACATTCAATCCTGAAGATGGGAGATAACACTACAAAGATTCAGGGACCCCTTAACATCAGTCTCATTTTTAGGTCCCAGGATCTAAGAGAGCAATCAGAAAGTTACGGCTGCATAGAATATTCCCTATAACCAGCTGACATTGGTGGGGAAAGCCTGAATATGGTTTACAAGTGGGTCAGCTCATTGTGTAAGGGCAGGTCAAAATGAACAATGACCTCACCGTAGCTCAATAATGGTTGCTTTGTAAGAGAGTCCCTAGCTTTAAGCTTTCTCTAGAGATAATCTTGGCTGAAGGAAACTGCTTCACCAAAGAAAACGCTTCTTTCCAGGACAGCCTACTTCCAGTCAGCAGCAGTGTCAACCATACTCCTTGACATTCGAGCTTCCCAGTAGGATCAGCTGGGACCTTCAATGGGACTTCATCACAACACAACTTCCCCTCTATCCAACCAGATACTGATCCCAAGAGTATCCCCTAGGGGACTTCCCTGGTGGTCCAGTGGGTAAGATTCTGTCCTTCCACTGAAGGGGTGCCAGTTTCATCCCTGGTCAGGGAACTAGGATTCTGCATGTTTTGTGGTGGGGCCAAAAAAAAAAAGTTATCCCAAGAATGTCCATGCCCAGTCACTCAGTCGTGTCCAACTCTTTCAACTCAATGGACTATAAGGCACAAGGCTCCTCTGTCCATGAAATTTTTCAGGCAAGAATACTGGAGTGGTTTACCATTCCCACTTCCAAGGGATCTTCCCAACCCAGGGATTGAACTCTCATCTCCTCCATTGGCAGGCAGATTCTTTACCTGTGTACCACCTGGGAAGCCCAACCCAAGAGCAAGACCTAATAAACATTCTGCATGCTAATCTCCATCTCAAAGTCAGCTTCCTAGAGAACCCATTCTTTATACACCAAACACATGCACACACGTGCACGCACGCAAGCGCACACACACACACACACACGCACACACACACACACAATGTTCTATGACCTCTGATTACCCACAGTTGAGGAAATTATGGACTTCCCTGGAGGCTCAGAGAGCAAAGAATCTGCCTGAAATGCAGAAGACCTGGGTTTATCTCCTGAGTCAGGAAGATCTCTGGAGAAGGAAATGGAAATCCACTCCAGTACTCTTGCCTGGAGAATCCCATGGACAGAGCAGCCTGGCAGGCTACAGTGTGGGACTCGTGGGGTCCCGAAGAGCCAGACATGACTGAGGGACTAACACTTTCACTTTCAAAGTATGTCCTGGAGACTTCATGATAAGTTTAAAAAGCTCTGAAAATAGCCTCCTCAGGAGCCCCCTGCCCCCTTGAGGGTAGCTGCACTCAGTTTTGCTAGCCACTGTGATTTCTGGACCTAGAGAAGTCATAGAGTAAACACTGTAATAAGCACGTCATAGCTTCCTCACCAATAAAGACCCAGAAGAGGCCAGGAGAGCTGAGTCCAAGCCTCTAAGAGCTAGCAGACAGGTTTCCCCAACCAAGAGAGTTCCTGCCACAGTGTGTCTTGGCAGTTCTGCCTTCTATGATGGGAAACAGAGAAAAATAGAAAAGTACTGGGACAGAGGTTTAGAAAGGAGCAGGGATGTGAAGCAGTATCAAGAAAATTGTTGACCCCTTTAAAACCTAGAGTAATCTGCTCTTTGTCCCTCCTCTCAACTCTTCACGCTTAGCACTGGCTAGAAGGTTAAAAAGATCATCTTTCTGATATGTGAACCTAACCAATTTGGTACAGGATGAAGAACAGATTTTTAAAAAAAAACAAAAACAAGGAAAGATGAGAAGATATCTGGATATGAAAACTGAACATCAGTAGACTGGCTGCCCACCTAACCATCCACCTCAATCAGGTACTTATTTCAGCCTCAAAATTCAGCTTTTGAATTTGATTCTGTTCCAAAAAAATCACATGGACACTGTATAAAACAGAGTTTAGCCTAACATGTAAGACTAACTTTGTATGTTATGATCACCCTATTTGACCACTGGGCCAGGGTATGTTGTTATCCCATGCTTCCTGAGAAGCAGGTCCCCAATAAGTGAATAGTGGGAACCTGGTAGAAAATAAAAATATTTCCACTCCCAGACTCATCCCAGGCTTTCAGAATAATGCCCTCAGATTCTCACTTTCAAAAATTCCTTCCATTTTTAAAAGTACTCATCATAGATGAGCACAGGAAATCCAACCTTACTTGATCACTTTGAATCTTCTTCATCTCACACTCCCTAGGCATTCCCTTCATGAATAATTTTTTTGAGGATGTAGGTTGTACAAGCTGCACTTATACATGCTATTTTATTATCTCTTTAGAATTCCTTAGATCACTCAGTGAGCAAGAAATGAAGGTCAGGCACAAACCCTCACCTTCTGCTTCCAAATTCAGTGCACTTTCTACTAAACTCTCAATCCCATATACTTTTAATGTCCCCCCAAAAGACCAAATTTTCCCTTATTATTTCCAATGAATCCTGCCTATTAAATTTTAAAATTCTACAATCTATTCAACACAGAAAATACAGATTTTCCATTGTATGTAACAAAGGTCTGTTCTTAATGTGACATTAAACACATTTAAAGAAAACAATATGTGTGTTAAAATAGAAAATAAATAAATGGGGAAAAATAGATCCTAAGAGTTATTGTTTCAGATATATACTTTTATAGCTTTATGAAAATATGACAAGATGACAGAGTGGGTAAATCTTGAGATTTAGAATTAGTTTAACTGAGTTTGAATGACCCATTACTTCTCTGTATCTGTTTCCTCATCAGAAACATATGATAAGAATAACAGTCTACACCTTACAAAGTTGTCATGAGAATTAAAGTACAACCTATACAAAGTAAGTGCTTAATTACAGTTCACTCTCAGATTATTCAAAGCACAGACAAAAGTACAATCTAAAAAAGTGTTGTAAACTGATAACCAAGTTAATTTGACCATTAGAGTATTTGAGTATGAAGACTAGAGTCATTTTAATCAGATTCATTAATTTTGAGAATATGTAGAAATACTTGATGGAGAAAAAGTCATTGGCAATGAAGATAATGGATAGAAGGAACAGTGGTATCAAATGTTTACTCTGTCCTGGAACTGTTCTAAGTGCTTAAGCACAAGCTATTGTGAAAACCTCATGAAAATCTTATAAATAGTGTTCTGTGTACTCAGAAGCTCAGTCATACTGGACTCTTTGCAACCCCATGGACTGTAGCCTGCCAATCTCCTCTGTCCATGGGATTCTTCTGGCAAGAATATTGGAGTGTGGTACCATTTCCTTCTTCCAGGTGACCTTCCCGACACAGGGATTAAAACTATATCTCCTTCGTCACCTGCATCGCAGGCTGATTCTTTACCATCTGAACCACTAGGGAAGCCCTTTCAAGGATATATATACACAGATAAATAAACAAATGGATGATGGTATTGAAGGATGTGCTTGCTTAACAGCTGGGTAACAAAGATCTGGGAACATAATTAAGTTTAAGGAGCTAGAGGAAAATAAGTAACAAATTAAATTTTAAAATAAAGATTTGCATGGAGTGGTAGTATAATTTGATATTCACAAACGATTATTGCCTTCTAAATAAGTGCCTCTGAAAGTATAACAAGCACAGCAGTAAAACTTTGTTGACTTAGGTCTATTATTCCTTTGATTTCTCTGCTGATTACTTTATCAAATCCCCTTTTTGGAAAGGTAGTTCAAAGACACATTTTCACATGCCACCACTGAACATTTGTTTTGATATACAGAGAAAAATCAAACCACCTTATCTGAAATAAATAAATTTGCCACCTTATTTCTATTGATCTCTATATGCTTGTGTTATGCCATGTTGTGCTAAGTCACTTCATTCATGTCCGACTCTTTGGGACCCTATGGATCATAGCCTGAAAGTCTCCTCTCTCCATGGGATTCTCCAGGCAAGAATACTGGAATGGGTTCCCATGCCCTTCTCCATGGTATCTTCTCAACCCAGGGATCAAACCCAAGTCTTGAACTCAGGTCTCTTAGTCTTCTGCATTGGCAGATGGGTTCTTTACCACTAGTGCCACCTGTGAAGCCCTCTCTATACTCTTATGTGGATTTATTTTTATTTATAAAATCTATCTATCTGATGATAGATAGATAGATCTATAGATAGATAGATCCTCTATTACAATGCAAAATCCACAAACAGTCCTGACTATGTCATATTCACAATTGTTTCTACACTCCCGGAATATTTTTCACAGAATAGGTGCTCAGTAAACAATTATTTCTATATTTAAAATTAAACTAACTAAGGAAGATTTCTGGGCCTCCCTGGTGGCTCAGAGGTAAAGCGTCTGCCTGCAATGCAGAAGACCTGGGTTCAATCTCTGGGTCGAGAAGAACCCTTAGAAGGAAATGGCAACCCACTCCGGTATTCTTGCCTGGAAAATCCCATGGATAGAGAAGCCTGGTAGGCTACAGTCCATGGGGTCACAAAGAATCAGACATGACTGAGCGACTTCACTTTCACTTCATTTTCAAGGAAGATTAACTCTGGTGTCCCTCAAAACTTCTTGCTATGAATACAAGCAGCATGTGAAGTCTTAGAGTTAAGAAGGAAGGGCAAGTTCAAGGACCACAAAGGTGACAAGTTGCCTATGTGGTAGCTAGTCACAACCCTATAAGTAGAAAGTGAAGGTAGGAAGAAGCACAAACTTGTTGGCTTGTTGATGGTTTCAGTCATGGAGATGTGTGTTACATTATATGAATCTTCTCTGTTTTAGTTGGCTCTATGATCATGGAAATACTCAACCAAACCAGCAGTGTCTCTGAGTTCATCCTCCTGGGACTCTCCTCCCGGTCTGAGGACCAGAAGCCACTCTTCATCCTCTTCCTCATCATATACCTTGTCACCATAACAGGGAACCTACTCACCATCCTGGCCATCCACTCTGATCCCCAACTGCATACCCCCATGTATTTCTTCCTGAGTGTCCTATCTTTCACTGACATTTGGTATACAACAAGCATTGTCCCCAAGATGCTAGTTGACTTCCTGTCAGAGAAGAAGACCATCTCCTATGCTGGATGTCTGACTCAAATGTATTTTATATATGCTTTGGCTAACATTGACAGCTGTCTTCTTGTAGTCATGGCCTTTGATTGCTATGTGGCCATCTGTGACCCCTTCCACTATGTCACCATCATGAGCCGCGGCCGCTGTGTCCTGCTGGTGGCCTTCTCTTGCTCTTTCCCTCACATCCACTCACTCCTACACATACTTCTGCTGAATCAGCTCACCTTCTGTGACTCCAATGTTGTCCACCACTTCCTCTGCGACATCAACCCTCTGCTGAAATTGTCCTGCTCCTCCATATTTGTCAATGATCTCACAATAAAGACAGAAGGACTGGTTGTTTTGGTGACCCCCTTCCTGTGCATTGTTTTCTCATATGTGCGAATCTTCATTTCAGTTCTCCAGATCCCCTCAGCTGCAGGGAAATCCAAAGCCTTCTCCACCTGTGGCTCCCACTTGACTGTGGTGATCCTGTTTTATGGAAGCATCTTTTATTCTATTTACAGCCCTTGTCCAGCTACAATGTTCAGGACCGAGTGGCTACAATTGTCTACACGATTCTGTCCTCCATGCTCAACCCTTTCATTTACAGTCTGAGAAACAAAGACATGAAGAGGGGCCTGGGGAAGCTGATGGCCAGGAGGAAATCCTAGCCAGAAGCTTTTTGGACATGTTCATGGGTGTTTCTGCTGGTTTCTGATATACAAAACAAACTCTTGTAAGTTAGCAGATATAAATCACATGTGTCAAGGATGTTTGATTGTGCTCACTTCTTTAATGTGCAACTATCAACTACTGAGACTCTATTATGATTAGTAATAGGCTCAAGTTCTACAAAAGCCCTGATTCCAGTTTTCATATATCTACGTCTCTCTTCCTACTGAAAGGTTGCACATGCTACGAGCCATGTGCGATGCTGGGATGCGTGCCTCTGGAGGAGAGAATTCAATCTGGGGCTAGAGATGAGGCTTGATCACTAGATGCTTTTGTGTAATAAACTTTTATTAATGTATGAAAGAGATAGAAAAAGCTTCTGAAATAGACATCAGAAGGAGACAGAAAGAGTCCCCCCTTGTTAGTTTTTAGCAAAAGGGTATAATATCAATAACCTCAGATATGCAGATGACACCACTCTTATGGCAGAAAGGGAAGAGGAACTAAAAAGCCTCTTGATGAAAGTGAAAGAGGAGAGTGAAAAAGCTGGCTTAAAGCTCAACTTTCAGAAAATGAAGATCATGGCATCTGGTCCCATGACTCCATGGGAAATAGATGGGGAAACAGAGGAAATGGTGGCTGACTTTATTTGGGGGGCCCCAAAATCACTGCAGATGGTAATTGCAGCCATGAAATTAAAAGACGCTTACTCCTTGGACCAACTTAGACAGCATATTAAAAAACAGAGACATTACTTTGCCAACAAAGGTCCATCTAGTCAAGATTATGGTTTTTCCAGTAGTCATGTATGGATATGAGAGTTGGACTGTGAAGAAAGCTGAGTGCCAAAGAACTGATGCTTT
>SJXQ01010879.1:9670-21960 GCA_006408695.1 Aepyceros melampus | reverse complement strand
AATAGCAATGAGCATCACTGACCTATAGGAAGACCACATGCAAAGGAAAGAGATTTGGAATGAAACCAGTGTTCACTTGCTCATAAACTGTATTCTCCCAAGATCTCTGGAGAATATGTATACAGTTAAATAGATGCTTTCAGAAGGGTGACGAGATGGCAGAGTAGAAGGACTTGAGCACATCTGCTCTCACAAAAACACCAAAGAGGCAACTAACTGCTGAACAATCATCCACAGAAAAGACTGGATCCTATGAAAAAAAGGTTTCTACATCTAAAGATATAGAAGAAGCCACAATGAGACAGTAAGTGTGCTTTTGTGATATAATCAAATCCCATATTCGCTGGGTTGGTGACCCACAGACTTGAAACATATTGCAGAGTTTCTCCTACAGGTCTGAGAATTCTGAGCCCCACATCTGGCTTCCCTGCCTAGGGGTCTGGCATCACAAGTAGAAGCCCCCACAGAATTTGGTTTAAAGGTCAGCAAGGCTTGACTGTAGAAGCTCCTAGGACTAGGGGAAACAGAGACTCCACTGTTGGAGGGTGCATGCAAGGTTTTGTATGCACTAGACCCAGAACAAGGCAGCATCTCCATAGGAACCTGGGCCAAACCTACCTGTGGGTCTTGAAAGGTCTCCTTGGAGTTGACAGAAGTCCCAGGGAAATCCTCAGTGTGAGCTCTCCAGGAGGTCACCATTTTGGCACTAAGAGTTGGCCCTATCCAACAGCCTGCAGGCTTCAGTGCTGGGATACTCAGACCAAACAACCAACAAGATGGGAACACAGCCCTACTCATCAACAGAGAGGTTGGCTAAAGTTGTCCTGAGGCCCCTGGCAAAGCCTTGTCCACCACAGGCATAAAATCTAGCACCACCCACCAGTGAGCAGGTACCAGTCCCTCCCAACAGGAAGCCTGAACAAGCCCCTAGACTAACCTCACCCAGCAGGGACAGACAACAGAAGCAAGAAATATGATCCTACACCCTGTGGAACATAAACCACTAACACAGAAAGTGAAACAAAATGAACCATCAGAGAAATATGTTTAGATGAAGAAACAAGATGAAACCCCAGAAGAACAAGTAAGTGATGTAGAGATAGGTAATCTACCTGAAAGAAAATTCAGAATAATGTTAACAAAGATGATCCAAGAGCTTGGAAAAAGAATGAGGGTATAGACTAAGAAGATATAAGAAATGTTTAGAAAGCGCTAGAAGATTTAAAGAACAGAGATAAAATAACCAAATTAAAAAATACACTAGAAGGAACCAACAGCAGAATAAATGAGGCAGAAGGATGAATAAGTAAATTGGAAGACAGACTGGTGGAAATCACTGCTGCAGAACAAGTAAGGATAAAAGAATGAAATGACAGTCTAAGTGATTTCTGGGACATTAAACACACCAACATTCCAATTATAGGGGTCCCAGGAAGAGGAGAAAGGGCCTGGGAAGGTATTGAGGAGATGATAGCTGGAAAAATCCTTAACATGGGAAAGGAAACACTCCAGTCCAGGAAGTGCAGAGTCCCATATAGAATAAACCAAGAAGGAATGCACAGAGACACACACCAAACTGATAAAACTTTAAGACAGAGAAAATAATTAAAGCAGCAAGGGAAAAGCAACAAATAACATACAAGGGAATCTGCATAAGGTTATCAGCTGATTTGTCAGAAGGAACTCTCCAGTCAGAAGGGAGTGGCATGATATATTTAAAGTGACAAATGGGAAAAACCTACAAGCAAGAATATTCTATCCAACAAGGCCCTTGTTCAGATTTGAAGGAGAAGTCAAGACCTTTACAGACAAGCAAAAGCTAACTGAATTCAGTATCACCTAACCAGCTTTACAACAATGCTGGAGGAACTTCTCTAGGTGGAGAGGATAAGGCCACACCTAGAAACAAGAAAACTATGAATGAATGGAAAAGCTCACCAGCAAAGGCAAACCTAAAAGTAGGAAATCATTTGCATACAAGTATGATATCAAAACCAGCAATTGTGAAGGGAATAATGATCAAAACTATGATTTAAGAACTTCCAACAGACAAACATCCAGGATCAAATGCTTCACTGGAAAATTCTAAAAAATATTTAGAGAAGAGTTAATACCTGCCCTTCTGAAACTATTCCAAAAAATTGCTGCAACAAGGTATCTTTAAAAAAGAACACCTCACAATCACTTAGGCATGGTTTTCTTCCTTGTCATATCTCCCTAATATCTAGCATTATGCTTCAAAAATAAATTCCTATTCAAAATCTTTTTGATATGGGACTACTCTCTGTAATTCAAAATGAAGCCTTTGTGCAGGCCACTAATGGACTTCTAACACTGGTTTCTACTTTCTTTCCATAAATTATTCATATATATTTCTGTTAGGTACTCATCATGTATTCCAATTTGATCATACTATTATCCTTCCTAAACAGTGTTGCCCAGTAGATAAACTATAAATATCTGATAGTATGTAAAGTAGCAAGCACTCTGTCTTCTTTACTATTATTCCTTACAACTTCCATCCCAATAATATAAATGTACTCATAATCTAAGTGTAATGCTTAATTATTGAAACTTAATTATAAAAATCATTGAAGTTTATCCATAATGTTATCATATTTGCTCTGTCTTCATTCTCTTGGTTTTGAATTTCCAAGTCTATTTTATAAGTCTTGCTGTTTTTAGTATTAATGTTAGAGAAAATAGAACAAACCAATAGAGGAAACGGAGGGAGGGAGAAGGTTGATGGTGGAATACATGTAATCATTCCACAGTAAAGTCTTATGAAATCCGGAGTGAAATCAGAATGAGAAGAATGTGAACATGTATGATTGGTAGAGTCAGAAGAGAAAACATTGTTAGCTGTGTTTTGTTGGTATTCTTATGGGATGTTAGGCTGGTTGGGAGCAGCTAAAAGTTATTTTTCCCTGCCAATCTGGAAGGGAGTGGTGAAAAAGCTCCAAATAATGCACAGAGTTACTCACCTTACTGAGCAATACGTGAACCATGAACTTTCAGATGTTCGAGCTGGTTTTAGGAAAGGCAAAGGAACCAGAGATAAAATTGCAAACATCCGCTGGATCATCAAAGAGAAGAGAGTTCTAGAAAAAACATCTATTTATCCTTTATTGATTATGCCAAAGTCTTTGACTGTGTGGATCACAAAAATGTGGAAAATTCTGAAAGAGATGGGAATCCCAGACCACCTGACCTGCCTCTTGAGAAACCTATATGCAGGTCAGGAAGCAACAGCTAGAACTGGACATGGAACAACAGACTGGTTACAAATAGGAAAAGGAGTATTTCAAGGCTGCATATTGTCAACCTGCTTATTTAACTTCTATGCAGAGTACATCATGAGAAACACTGGGCTGGAAGAAGCACAAGCTGGAATCAAGATTGCCGGAAGAAATATCAATAACCTCAGATATGCAGATGACACCACCCTTATGGCAGAAAGTGAAGAAGAACTAAAGAGCCTCTTGAGGAAACTGAAAGAGGAGAGTGAAAAAGTTGGCTTAAAGCTCAACATTCAGAAAACTAAGATCATGGCATCTGGTCCCATCACTTCATGGCGGATAGATGGGGAAATAGTGGAAACAGTGTCAGACTTTATTTTTTGGGGCTCTGAAATCACTGCAGATGGTGACTGCAGCCATGAAACTAAAAGATGCTTACTCCTTGGAAGGAAAGTTATGATCAACCTAGACAGCATATTAAAAAGCAGAGACATCACTTTGTCAACAAAGGTCCATCTAGACAAGGCTATGATTCTACCAGTGGTCATGTATGGATGTGAGAGGTGGACTGTGAAGAAAGCTGAGCACCAAAGAATTGATGCTTTTGAACTGTAGTGTGGGAGAAGATTCTTGAGAGTCCCTTGGACTACAAGGAGATCCACCAGTCCATCCTACAGGAGGTCAGTCCTTGGTGTTCATTGGAAGGATTGATGTTGAAGCTGAAATTCCAATACTTTGGCCGCCTGATGTGAAGAGCTGTCTCATTGGAAAAGACTGTGATGCTGGGAAAGATTAAGGGCAGGAGTAGGCAAGGACAGAGGATGAGATGGTTGGATGGCATCACCACCTCAATGGACATGGCTTTAGGTAAGCTCGGGAGTTGCTGATGGACAGGGAGGACTGGCATGCTGTGGTTCATGGTGTCGCAAAGAGTCAGACAAGACTTGAGTGACTGAATTGAACTGAAGCTGGGTCTTATTTTGGTAATTGATTTTTTTTTTTAAGGTAACAGTGTTGAAGTTTAAAATTATAGTCTCTCAGCTCTAACACTGAGAAAGCTATTCTAGACACCAACAGAAACAGATCATCACCAGTTTGAGGGATAAAACTCCCTGAAGTACCCCAAATCTCTTTTCCAAAGACTGGCAAATTCCATCATTAAAGGTTATTATTTTGGATTATATGGCAAACACATTTTAGGATAACAATGACTAATTAAAAATTTAAAAATGAAAACTGATCTACCATCCATAGGATGCTAGTAATCTCTAAAGTTTCAAGGAATGGTAAATATTTAAAAGAGGATAAAGGCAAAGAGACAAGTCTAGATTCTGGAAAGCTACCTGAAAAGGAGAGGTCATATTTGAATGTGGCATGAAGAATCTAAATATAGGGTGAGTGTAGAACCACAGTGGGGTAAGGAAATAGAGAAGGAAAAGGAACAATATTCACTTTGTCTACTTTACAATTTAACCTTAGTGATGAGAATTTGCAAAAGACATCAGTTCACTAAATCTAAGTAGAACTACAAGAATGGAGGATCCCATGCAATTATTTGCTTTTTAACATTACTCATGTACTTCTTAGAATATTAATTTATAAATACATATTAATTTTCTTAGATACTTACGTATTTGAGAAAACACAAGAAGGGAAAATACCCTGGGTTGTGGCAGTAGCCTGAAGTTCTATTTAGCAGAAAAAGAAAACAATTAGTTTGCATCCTTCCCCAACAAATTATAAAATGGCAATTAATATCCTTTAATAAGTCTTTATTCTGTTATCAGTCTTGTTTAAAAGCCTCCAGAGACTCTCCACAGTGAAATCTGAATTCCTTAGCAAGGCATAAGATATACTGTACAATCTGATGTTCTTTCTTAGCTCTCTAGTGTCTTCATGGCTAGTCTTCCATATTTATTCTATAATCAGAGGCACAGAATAACTTAACTCCTAAATGTATCATATTTTCCATGCCTCTGAGCCCTTGTTTTGCCAGTTTCTCTGTCTGGAGCACTCTATGCCCTCTTTTAACTTATCTTTTTGGTCTCATTTAGCTTATGTTATCTGCTTCCCTGGTGGCTCAGACGGTAAAGCATCTGCCTGCAATGTGGGAGACCCAGGTTCGATTCCTGGGTCGGGAAGATCCCCTGGAGAAGGAAACGGCAATCCACTCCAGCACTCTTGCCTGGAAAATCCCATGGACAGAGGAGCCTGTTAGGCTACAGTCTATGGGGTCGCAAAGAGTCGGACACGACTGAGCAACTTCACCTTCACCTTAGCATTTGTTAATTCTTCTAGAAAGACTTCTTTGAAACTAAGTAAATGAATATTAGGACTTCCCTCATAGCTCAGTTGTTAAAAAGTCTGCCTGCAATGCAGGAGACCTGGGTTCGATTCCTGGGTTGGTAAGATCCCCTGGAGAAGGAAATGGCAACCCACTCCAGTACTCGCCTGGAGAATACCATGGACAGAGGATCCTGGCAGGCTAGTCTACGGGGTCTCAAGTCAGACATGACTGAGTGACTAAGCACACACAGCACAAATAAATATTCTTCTCTAGTGCTCCTAAATTATTCTACCCATTTCTATTATAAAACTTATTATGCTATATTGAAATTAAAGGTTTGCTCTTCTGTCTTCCTGATTATGACATAAATCTACCATTTTATCCCCAACATTTTTTCCCAACATTAATTTTTTGAGAATACTATTTAATTAATGTTTCCTCAAAATTTATTCATTGATTTGTTGGCCACTAATCTTCTCTCGCTCGAATATCATCTAATTTGCCTTGTATGTAATCCAGTAAATTTCCACTACTGGGTTTTATTAAGTTGGTGCAAACGTAATTGAGGTTTAACATTGAACTTCACAGTTTGATCCTGGAATACATTCTTAAATAAATGTGGTTACAACTGAATACATCATTTTAATGCAAGTTTCTCACTTTATTATTCTTTTTTGTTAATTATTTGTTACTTGCTTCTTATTTTAGACTATAAAAATGATGTCAGACAAAAAGCAAATTTGAGCAGTTTTCTTATTTGAGTTCAAAATGGGTCATAAAGCAGGGGAGACAATTCACAACAGCAACATACATTTGGCTCAGGAACTGCTAATGAATGTACACTGCAGTAGTAGTGGTTCAAGAAGTTTTGCAAAGGAGATGAGCGCTTTGAAGATGAGGAGCATAGTGGCTGGCCATTGGAAGCTGACAACCACCAACAGAGAGCCATCATCACAGCTGACCTTCTTATAACTACATGAGAAACCACCAAAGAACTACATTCTACAGTCATTTGGCATTTGAAGCAAATTGCAAAGGTGAAAAACCTTAAAAAGTGAGCGCATCATGAACTGACCACAAATCAAAAATCATCGTTTTGAAGTGTCATCTTCTCTTATTCTGCACAAAACAATGAACCATTTCTGTATCAGAGTGTGACATGTGAATAAAAGTGGATGTCATACAACAGTCAATGACTTGCTCAATGGATGGATGAAGAAGCAGCTCTAAACCACTTCCCAAAGTCAAATTTGCACCAAAAAAAAAAAAAAGTGATGGTCATTGTTTTGTGGTCTGACAACCTTCTGACCCACTGTAGCTTTCTGAATTCCAGCAAAACCATTACATCTGAAGAGTATGCTCAGGAAACGGATGCTGCATCAGCTAAGTTGCTTCAGTCATGTCCAACTCTGTGCGACCCCATAGATGACAGCCCACAAGGTTCCCCCATCCCTGGGATTCTCCAGGCAAGAACACTGGAGTGGGTTGCCATTTCCTTTTCCAATGCATGAAAGTGAAAAGCGAAAGTGAAGTCACTCAGTCATGTCCGACTCTTTGCGACCCCAGGGACTGCAGCCTACCGGGCTCCTCCATCCATGGGATTTTCCAAGCATGATTACTGGAGTTGGGTGCCATTGTCTTCTCCACAGGAAATGATGAGATGCACCAAAAACTGCAACACCTGCAGCTGGTATTGGTGAACAGAATAGGCCTAATTCTTATTCACAACAACACCCAACTGCCATTATTCTCCACAACAATGCTGTACTGCACAACACACAACCAATACTTCAAAAGTTGGATGAATTAGGCTATGAAGTTTTGCCTCATCTGCCATATTTACCTGACCTCCTGCCAACTGACTATCACTTCAAGCATCTCAACAATTTTTTGCAGAGAAAATGCTTCCATAACCAGCAGGAGACAGAAAATGCTTTCCAAGAGTTCACTGAATCCTGGAGCATGGATTTTTGCACTACAGAAATAAACCAACTTATTTCTTATTGGCAAAAATATGTTGATTATAATCGCTCCTACTTTGATTAATAAAGATGTTGAGTTCAGTTCAGTTGCTTAGTCATGTCCGACTCTTTGTGACCCTATGAATTGCAGCACACCAGGCCTCCCTCCTTGTCCCTCATCACCTCCCGGAGTTCACCCAAACTCATGTCCATCAAGTCGGTGATGCCATCCAGCCATCTCATCCTCTGTCGTCCCCTTCTCCTCTTGCCCCCAATCCCTCCCAGCACCAGAGTGTTTTCCAATGAGTCAATTCTTTGCATGAGGTGGCCAAAGTACTGTGCTTGAGCCTAATTATAATGATTTAAATTTCATGGTCTGAAACCACAATTGCTTTTGTACCACATCATGCGAAGAGTTGACTCATTGAAAAGACCCTGATACTGGGAGGGATTGAAGGCAGGAGGAAAAGGGGATGACAGGGGATGAGGTGGCCAGATGTCATCACCGACTTGATGGACCTGAGTCTGGGTAAATTCCGGGAGTTGGTGATAGACAGGGAGGCCTGGTGTGCTGCAGTTCATGGGGTTGCAAAGAGTCGGACATGACTGAATGACTGAACTGAACTGAATAGTAAAGATTCTGGACACAGGTGACAGGAAGTTTTTACATATATCTCTTGCCTGGTAAATCCCATGGACGGAGGAGCCTGGTAGGTGCAGCCCATTGGGTGCACCATTGGGTGGCTAGGAGTCAGACACGACTGAGTGACTTCACTTTCACTTTTCACTTTCATGCATTGGAGAAGGAAATGGCAACCCACTCCAGTATTCTTGCCTGGAGAATCCCAGGGATGAGGGAGTCTGGTGGGCTGCCATCTCTGAGGCTGCACAGAGTCGGATATGACTGAAGCAACTTAGCAGCAGCAGCAGCTACAGGCACAGTGGCTTTAGTGTTTGTTAATTATACAAATGTAGAAATAAATAAAAATTTTAGACAGAAAGAATGTGATGGATACAGAAAAATATTAGAAATTAGAGCCTGTTCAAAGTCAAGTTTAAGAGGTAATTCTTGTTTCTTCCAATGAATGAGTAACAAATAGGTAACAATGATGCATATAAAAAGTGTTACTTAAATCCTATGGACCTTTTTGAGTTTGTGTAGATATATTTGTTGTGTGTGTTCATATTTTGAGAAGTAGTACTTCATTTAAGATTTCAAAGAACTGGGAAATTAAGTGTGAGGATAGTACAATTTTAAAAACAAAATAAAAAAAAAACTCTTCTATGGTTTTCATTAATATGCTGTAGTAAATAGAAATATTTTCATAGAGTGCTGTATAAAACATTATAGCTATCTTCTTTAAAAGCTAAGGTTTCAAGGAGGAAAGAGAAGTCTTTTAGAGTAAAAAACTGGGGGAATATAAATATAGAACTATAAGGAAGAGTTGAAGCTCATGCCTACTCTCTGCCCATCGGCCATAACTGCAACTTAATGGAAAGCCAGGGAATTAAAATATATCATGCTCACATCATATGAGAAATTGAAACTTAGAGCTTTTAAAAACATATTGGATCCCACAGAGCTACACTCTTGGTGAAAGAGTTTTTTTTTTTTTTTTTTTTTAATTCATGGCACAGAGATGCACATGATATCAAGGCACAAACACATTATGCCTTGGTATCAGTGTGGAAGAGGGAGAAAAGGAGACAATAAAAATATATCTTAATAGTTCACAACATAGATTATCTCTTATGTGATTTTCAGGTGCAAATTCACTGTATGGGCCATAAAACTCCAAATGAGAAATTAATTTAATTTCATCTAGAAAATGAACCTCTAGTTATAGCTCTCCCAGATGCCTAGCAGAAGCATATTAAAAAATTAACAACTTTATTGAAGTATAATATTCCTAGAACTGTACATATTTAATGTGTTCAGTTTGAGTTTCTACATAGTAATATATCATATCAAAGCACAGAATTCTGTCATAAATGAACTAACATGTAAAACACATCCCTGTCATACACATAGACAAATATAAAAAAATTTAATGTGCCTGTTATTAGGAAAAAGAAATATTAAAATTAGACCTCAAAAATTTCATATATCTGAATTATCAGATATATAAAATATATGCATTTCATGTTTAAATACATAAAGAAGTAATTGGAAATCATAAAATCTATTAAAAAATCCAGTCAAATCTGGAAAATGAGAAATTTTACAATGTATAAAATATATTTTACATATTAATAAATATATATTAAATAAATAGAAAATACATATTTATAATATATACAATGTATATGTTTATTCTAACAAAAGTGCATTGAATTAATACAATAGTAAAATCGATATAACTGAAGAGAGAATGGTTGAAATGGAAGACAAACTAAGAAATTAACCAGAATGCTATAGAAAAATGGAAAATACAGTGGTTTTTAGAGGATGTGTAAGTAGAAAGGTAAATACACACACAGACACATACATATATACTGAGAATTTTAGGAGAAAAAAATAAAATGAGAAGAGGCAATATAGGAGAGGAATATAGACGATACATATCTGGAACTGCTCATCATAGTGATACTAAAGTGAAACAAGATCTTAAAAGCAGCCTGTGGTGTGTGTGTGTGGCAGGGGGTGGGAAGATCAGGGAGATGGATGATCACTTACATGAAATTAAGTAGAATGGAATGTAGATAATTTAAGTAGAACAATCTTTTTAAAGTGCTAAAAAAAAAATACTGAGAACTGGATACTCAGCTATAATTAATTAAATCATATAACAAGTAAAATATAGTTCTATCAAATCAAATCAGAGTTTACTAACAAAATATATTCATTAATGACATTTCTGAAGAATTGATATACTTTAGGAAGAATGAAGGTGATTCCATAAAGTATGAAATGCAAAAAGGAATGATGAAAAACAACAAAATAATAAATATCTGAGTAAATATAAATAAAATTCAACTGTATGAAAAAGAGGAGAGTAGTTTAATTTTGAATGTTTTATCAGATAAACTATTAGATAAATATGGGATTGTGATTAGAAGTAAAATATACCCACTTTGAAATATTCTAACTTTAAGTATGCATGTTAAAATTTAAGGGTAATTGTCAAAAGAAATATAGTATATAATTTCCAAAACAGTAGAGGGAAAACTGTATTTAAAATACATTTAATATTCTAAATGAAAAGAAGAAATAAGAAATTTTTAAAAATATATAATATGCTTAATTTAAACATATATATTACCTATATTAGAAAAGAGAATCAACTTCAAGCAAAGGAAGGAAAAATCTTCCAAAGATCTATAATTAACATAAATATAACTAGTTTACTTCAGTTAAAAACCAGAAATGCTAATATCAAATAATAGGAAGGAAAACCTAGAAATATTTTTTAAGAGCTATATATAAACACTAAAGATTGAAAGTGTATACAACTATATTTACATTAGACCAGGTGAATTTAAAACAGAAAGTATGACTCATGATAAAGGTCACTACATAATATAAAAGACTCAGTTTACCAAGATAAACCTGGATATGGCCCAGATGTTTAAGCTGGGTTTAGAAAGGGCAGAGGAACCAGAGGTCAAATTGCCAACATTCATTGGATCATTAAAAAAGCAAGAGAGTTCCAGAAAAACATCTACTTCCATTTGATTTGGCCAAAGCATTTGACTGTGTGGATCACAACAAACGGGAAAATTCTTACAGAGTTGGGAATACCAGATCACATTCCCTGCCTCCTGAGAAATCTGTATGCAGTAAAGAAGCAACTACAATTACAGACAACAAGCCAATCTGATCACATGGACCATAGCCTGTCTAACTCAATGAAACTAAGCCATGCCCTGTGGGGCAACCCAAGACAGATGGGTCATGGTGGAGAGGTCTGACAGAGTGTGGTCCACTGGAGAAGGGAATGGCAAACCACTTCAGTATTCTTGCCTTGAGAATCCCATGACCAGTATGAAAAGAGAAAATGATAGGACACTGAAAGAGGAATTCCCCAGGTCAGTAGGTGCCCAATATACTACTGGAGATCAGTGGAGAAATAACTCCAGAAAGAATGAAAGGAGGTGGCCAAAGCAAAAACAACACCCAGTTGTGACTGGTGATAGAAGCAAGGTCCAATGCTGTAAAGTGCAATATTGCATAGGAACCTGGAATGTTAGGTCCATGAATCAAGGCAAATTGGAAGTGATCAAACAGGAGATGGAAAGAGTGAACGTTGACTTGGACATTACCAGAAGGTCAACCAAAATCAGACTGATTATATTCTTTGCAGGCAAAGATGGAGAAGCTTTATACTGTCAGCAAAAATAAGACCAGGAGCTGACTGAGGCTTAGATCATGAACTCCTTACTGTCAAATTCAGATTTAAATTTAAGATAGTGGGGTAAACCACTAGACCATTCAGGTATGACCTAAATCAAATCCCTTATGAATATACAGTGGGAATGAGAAATATATAAGGGACTAGATCTGATAGACAGAGTACCTGATGAACTATGGACGGAGGTTCCTGACATTGTACAGGAGACAGGGATCAAGACCATCCCCAAGAAAAAGAAGTGCAAAAAACCAAAATGGCGGCCTGAGGAGGCCTTATAAATAACTATGAAAAGAAGAGAAGTGAAAAGTAAAGGAAATGGTACCTCATTGTGGTTTCGATTTGCATTTCTCTGACAATGAGTGATGTTGAGCATCTTTTCATGTGTTTGTTAGCCATCCGTATGTCTTCTTTGGAGAAATGTCTATTTAGTTCTTTCGACACTTTTTTTTTT
>SJXQ01010878.1:358430-409609 GCA_006408695.1 Aepyceros melampus | reverse complement strand
TAACCCCTTCTCCTCTTGCCCTCAATCTTTGCCAGCATCAGCGACTATTCCAATGGTTTGGCTATTCGCATCATGTGGCCAAAGTATGAGAGCTTAAAGTTTCAGCATCGATCCTTTCAATGAATCTTTAGCGTTGATTTCCTTTAGGATTGACTGGTATGATCTCCTTGCCATCCAAGGAACTCTCAAGAGTCTTCTCCAACACCACGGTTCAAACATGTCAGTTCTTTGGCAATTAGCCTTCTAAATAGTCCTACACTTACATCTGTACATGACTGCTGGAAAAACCATAGCTTTGACAATACAGACCTTTGTTGGCAAAGTGATGTCTCTGCCTTTTAATATACTGTCTAGTTTTATCATAGCATTCCTTCCATGGAGCAAGTGTCTTTTAATTTCATGGCTGCAGTTACCATTCACAGTGTTTTTTGAGCCCAAGAAAATAAAATCTGTTAGTGCTTCCACTTTTCCCCTTCTATTTTCCATGAAGTGATGAGGAGAGGGTAACAGGCAGGAAGGCCAGGGGTCTCCAAAGGGAGGAAATAGCCTGCAAGTGTCAGACATTTTTATCTCTCTTAAGCCGCAGGAGGGAACAAACCAATGATATTTTTTCCTTCTCTATACAAATTTAAAAGGAGGTTTCTCTTAAAATTCTGTGTTGCCATGACACCTGGTTTCACCTAAAGTTAACTATTCTCAAACCTAGAGATAACCAATGCCTTTTTCTTATGGAAATGTTTATCTTAAGCTATGCTAATGTACTATGCATTTACCCCAATGCTTCCACTTTTCCCCTTCTATTTTCCATGAAGTGATGAGGAGAGGGTAACAGGCAGGAAGGCCAGGGGTCTCCAAAGGGAGGAAATAGCCTGCAAGTGTCAGACATTTTTATCTCTCTTAAGCCGCAGGAGGGAACAAACCAATGATATTTTTTCCTTCTCTATACAAATTTAAAAGGAGGTTTCTCTTAAAATTCTGTGTTGCCATGACACCTGGTTTCACCTAAAGTTAACTATTCTCAAACCTAGAGATAACCAATGCCTTTTTCTTATGGAAATGTTTATCTTAAGCTATGCTAATGTACTATGCATTTACCCCAAACTCTGTCTTCAAGTCGGTTCCACCTTTTGCTCAGAACCTACTTGACAAACTGATATGTTATACTCAGATAGTGTTCCTTTAATCTATGCAAATGAAACTATTTGTGTGGTGATCTGCCTTTCTTCAAGATTCAAGTTAATCATTTTATGGCCCAGGATGAACCATGTGGTGCCAAGATTATCCCAAAATGCATCTTATGGGTGAGAGGCCTGGTGCCATTCTGAGTTTTAAGACATTCCTTTCTTTCATTAACAGACTGCAAGTGACTATATAACATCCAGCTGAAGACTAGCAGGGAGGCACTCTTTCTGCCCCCTCCTGATGCTTATGTCAGAAGCTTTCTCTGTCTCCTATATACTTTAATAAAACTTTATAACACAAAAGCTCTGAGTGATCAAGCCTTGTCTCTGGCCCCGGATTGATTCTTCTCCTCCAGGAGCCAAGAATCCCAGCATCGTGATTCAACAACAACCTTTCAATGGGAGGACTGTTCATCCCATACATACGTTCATCCAGTGGTTCTCAAAGTGTTCCACAGTCTAGCATTTTCAGCATCATTGTATTGAATCTCATTCAGTAACAACAGGGAGTTTTGTGGCATTTTAACTCATCCCATTCCTGCCCCCTTATCGTCAACTTTGGAGTCACAATGAAAATCAGGGTCTCGTGCATTGCAGGCAGACTCTTTACTAACTGAGCTATGAGGGAAAACTGTATGCCCCCACTAAAACTTGAACACAAATGTTCATAGTACTTTTATTCAAAGTACACATTCAGACACACATTGGATGATCCATTTATATAAAATGCAAACACATCTAGAGTGAAACACCTCTAGGTTGCTGCAGGTTGGGTGTGATGGGAAAAGACAACCACAGGGATGATGAGAACATTCTGTATGTTACTCTGGTGCTGGCTGCATGGGAAGGCACGATTTTCTGAAACCACCAAGGAACACATTTTCAATGGATGCAGTTCATTGTATGTGCTGTATTCTTAGCACGGTTGATAAAGCAGCTACTTCCCACACGACTTTGGGAGGTGGACGACAGCTGTCCAAAGCTGAAGTGTTGGAGAAAGTGATAGAAAGAATCAAAATGTTGGGGATGTGTTGATGGTCTTTCTACTTTCAGAGAAGTCCTACAAAAGAAATAGGAACTCAGGTGAAGTGGGTGGTCTCCAAGCAGAGCTGGGAAGGGATGCAGTTCTTCTAACGGTGATGCTCTCTGCCTGAGAGCACAAACCTTTGGTGATTGAGAGCCCAATAAGTCAGAAACCTACAAGTGGACAAAGCTAACCACCTCTGAATGTTGAATGCCAGCAATTTGAAAAAGTGGCTTGGAATCAGCCTCCTGAGGAGGAGATGAGACTATGCAAGTCAACCAAGCAGTGGAGGCCAACTTAAACGTGTTTCACCTGGATCTAAGCACACTATTTCATATGGGCTTCAAGACAGCTCCTAGTCATTGTCAGAGAGGGGCATAGGCCAGTACAGAGACAAGTAAACAAAAGGCTTCAGGCTTAGGAACTTTCTATATTCCCTGATAGCTCAGTTGGTAAAGAATTCACCTGCAATGCAGGAGACCCTGGTTAGACTCCTAGATCAGGAATATCAGTTGGAGAAGGGAAAGTCTACCCACTCCAGTATGCTTGGGTTTTCCTGGTGGCTCAGCTGGTAAAGAATCTGCATGCAGTGTGGGAGACCTGAGTTCGATCCCTGGCTTGGAATGATACCCTGGAGGGCATGGGAACCCACTCCAGTTTTCTTGCCTGGATAATCTCTATGGAAAGAGGAGCCTGGTGGGCCACAGTCCATGGGGTCACAAAGAGTTGGACATGACTGAACAACTAAGCACAGCACCTTAGGAACAATGTTTGGGAACAAATTTGCCAATTTAGGGGCAGTCCTAAGATGGAGGAATAGGACGGGGAGACCACTTTCTCCCACACAAATTCATTGAAAGATCATCTGAATGCTGAGCAACTTACAACAAACAGCTTCTGAACTCCAGTGGAGGACACTAGGCACCCAGAAAGACAGCTCATTCTCTTCCAAAGGAGGTAGGACAAAATTAAAAGCCAAAAAGAGAGGCAAAACAGTTAAGAATGGAGACCCATCCTGGAAGGGAGTCGTGAAGGAGGAGAAGTTTCCAAACAGCAGGAATCCCTCTCACCGGCAGGTCTCTGAGAAGTTTTGGAATCTCAGAGGGCAACATAACCTGGAGGTAGCAAAAATAAAATAAAATAACAGATAATAAGCATTTAAGCACAACTGCCAGTGGAGAAGTACACCCAGATGCTCACATCCACCACCTGTGAGTGGGGGCTGGACAGGAAGGCACAGGCTGGGGGCTTAAGGTAAGGATTCAGCCTGAATGCCCTGAGGAAAACCTGAGGGAGCTAACGTGAGACAGCAACCCAAACTCTGGGTAGGCAGAGAGAGTTTTTCAAAAAGAGTGAGAGAGAGAGACACACACAGAGAGAACTTTCCTGGGAAGAGCTCTGACTTAATGAGCAGCCTGGCCAATTCCCAGAACAGAGGACTGAGCAAATACCAGAGGAAGGCTAGCAGTATTGGACCAGCTACTTGCCCACTGGAGGCAGAGAGACATGTGGGTGACAGCTGGAACTGGAAGGCAAGGGGCAATCTCAGCCTCAGAGATGGCGTCCTCCACCAAACTGTGAGTAGGTTCCCAGTTGCTAACCATGTCTTCCTGGGATCTGGATGGTTGATGTCTGCCATGGGGGTCAGAGCCTGAGATCAGCTCTGCAGAAGAGACACAGGGCACACCAAAGACAGTGCTTTCATGGTGCACATGGGAAAGCAAGCTGCTGGGACTGGGGAGGTGATTAAGATGTATGGCACACCTGGGAGTCAGTTCCCGCCAAACACCTGTGACCTGAGCAGTTCAGGCCTGGGAAGGGCAAAAAATGGATGCCCAACCAAGTCTGTGCCCTAGCAGAATGCCTGAGAACCAGAACCTGAGCATCTCAGTCCTGGGAAGTGCAAGAAGTTTAGGACCCACTTTGGAAAGCACCCCTGCAGAGCAACCTGGAGACTGAATAGTGTAGACTGGTAATGCACAGGCACTCATATCTGGGGCAAACTCCATGTGGTACATACACTGCACACACTCCACACATGCCAGTGATATATTTTTGCAGTGTTCTTAAAGAGACAGAAATACCAGACCACCTGACTGCTCCTTAAGAAATCTGTATGCAGGTCAGGAAACAGAACTGCATATGGAACAACAGACTGGTGCCAAATAGGGAAAGGAATATGTCAAGGCTGTGTATTGTCACCCTGTTTATTTTTATATGCACAATACATCATAAGAAATGCTGGGCTGAGTGAAGCACAGCTGGGAGAAATATCAATAACCTCATATATCCAGATGACACCACCCTTCTGGCAGAAAGTGAAGAAGAACTAAAGAACCTCTGGATGAAAGTGAAAGAGGAAAGTGAAAACGTTGACTTAAAACTCAACATTCAGAAAACTAAGAGCATGACATCTGGTCCCATCACTTCATGGCAAATAGATGGGGAAACAGTGAAAACAGTCACAGGCTTTATTTCAGGGGCTCCAAAATCACTGCAGATGGTGATTGCAACCGTGAAATGAACAGACAGTTGCTCCTTGCAAGAAAAGTGATGACCAACCTAGACAGCATATTAAAAAGCAGAGACACTGCTTTGACAAAAACATCCGTCTAGTCAAGGCTATGGCTTTTCCAGTAGTCATACATGGATGTGAGATTTGGAATATAAATAAAGCTCAGCGCCAATGAATTGATGTTTTGGGACTGTGGTGTTGGAGAAGACTCTTGAGAGTCACTTGGACTGCAAGGAGATGCAACCAGTCCATCCCAAAGGAAATCAATCCTGAATATTCATTGCAAGGGCTGATGTTGAAGGTGAAACTCCAACATTTGGCCACCTGATGTGAAGAACTCATTTGAAAAGACCCTGATCCTGGGAAAGAGTGAAGGCAGAAAGAAAAGGGGATGACAGAGGATGAGATGGTTGGATTGCATCACTGACTTAATGGACATGAGTTTGAGTAAACTCTGGGAATTGGTGATGGACAGGGAGGTCTGGCGTACTGCAGTCCTGGCATCACAAAGAGTCAGAAACGGCTGAGTGACTGAACTGAAATGAACTGAACTCACTCCCCCAGAGCACAACTGAACAAGTGAGCCTAAATAAGTGACCATATTTGCCCCTTTGTGGCAGGGCCTAAATTAGACAATGAGGAGACTTGCAAAGAGAAGAAGCCAAGATAAAGTAGAGGGAACCGCTCTGAAAGTGACAGGTGCAGCAGATTAAAACTCTGTAGTTAGCATCAAAATCACTGCAGATGGTGGCTGCAGCCATGAAATTGCTGCTGCTGCTGCTGCTAAGTCGCTTCAGTCGTGTCTGACTCTGTGCGACCCCATGGACGGCAGCCCACCAGGCTCCCCGATCCTTGGGATTCTCCAGGCAAGAACACTGAAGTGGGTTGCCAGTTCCTTCTCCGAACCATGAAATTAAAAGACGCTTACTCCTTGGAAGAAAAGTTAGTTAGTTAGTTAGTTAGTTAAGTCACTCAGTCGTGTCCAACTCTTTGCGACCCCATGGACTGTAGCCCACCAGGCTCCTCTGTCCATGGGATTCTCCAGGCAAGAATACTGGAGTGGGTTGCCATTTCCTTCTCCAGGGGATCTTCCCAACCCAGGGATTGAACCCAGGTCTCCCGCATTAGAGGCAGACACTTTAACCTCTTAGCCACCAAGGAAGAGCCCATGGAAGAAAAGTTATGACCAACCTAAATAGCATATTGAAAAGCAGAGACATTACATTGCCAACAAAGGTCCATCTAGTTGAGGCTATGGTTTTTCCAGTGGTCGTGTATGGATATGAGAGTTGGACTGTGAAGAAAACTGAGCACCAAAGAATTGATGCTTTTGAACTGTGGTGTTGGAGAAGACTCCCGAGAGTCCCTTGGACTGCAAGGAGATCCAACCAGTCCATTCTGAAGGAGATCAGCCCTGGAATTTCTTTGGAGGGAATGATGCTGAAGCTGAAACTCCAGTACTTTGGCCGCCTCATGTGAAGAGTTGACTCATTGGAAAAGACCCTGATGCTGGGAGGGATGGGGGCAGGAGGAGAAGGGGACAACAGAGGATGAGATGGCTGGATGACATCATGGACTCAATGGATGTGAGTCTGAGTGAACTCCGGGAGTTGGTGATGGACAGGGAGGCCTGGCGTGCTGCAATTCATGGGGTTGCAAAGAGTTGGACACGACTGAGTGACTGAACTGAACTGAACTAAACTGAAACATTGGAAGGGGCCTAAAGTCATTAGGAAGAAGTATAAACTGGAATGAGGAACTATCTGAAACTGAACTGACCCCACACTGCCTTCAGCACCTCCAGACCAATTCCTAGATATATTTTTACTATTATCATTTTTTAATTTTTTTCTTTTAATTTCTTTATTACTCCTTTAATGTTGATGTTTATAACCTCCTATTACCTTGCAAGAAAAGACCTATTTTTAAAGCAAATTTCATATATATAAAAATAATAATTGTGCTTGATTTTGTTTTTAATATTGTATTTTTGAAGTTCTAACCTCTACTTTGCCAACAAAGTTCCGTCTAGTCAATGCTATGGTTTTTCCAGTAGTCATGTATGGATGTGAGAGTTGGACTGTGAAGAAGGCTGAGCGCAGAAGAACTGATGCTTTTGAACTGCGGTGTTGGAGAATGCAACTTGAGAGTCCCTTGGACTGCAAGGAGATCCAACCAGTCCATTCTGAAGGAGATCAGCCCTGAGTGTTCTTTGGAAGGAATGATGCAAAGCTGAAACTCCAGTAATTTGGTCACCTCATGTGAAGAGTTGACTCATTGGAAAAAAATCTGATGCTGGGAGGGATTGGGGGCAGGAGAAGGGGACGACAGAGGATAAGACGGCTGGATGGCATCACCGACTCGATGGATGTGAGTTTGAGTGAACTCCGGGAGTTGGTGATGGACAGGGAGGACTGGCATGCTGCAATTCATGGGGTCACAAAGAGTCGGACACGACTGAGTGACTGGGCTGAACTGAACTGAACTGAACCTCTATTCTAGAGTTTTAATTTTTGCTTTTTTGTATTTTTTATCAATTTTAACCTTTAAGAATCTAATCTTCAGTACCCATTTTTACTTAGGGGTGTGATACTGGCTTGATTGCTTTCTCCCCTTTTGACTCTCCCTTTTCTCCCCATGTCACCTCTATCTCTCCCCTCTCTCTTCTCTTCTCTATGTAACTCCGTGGACATCTCTGGGTGTTCCAGACTGTGGAGAGCACTTAGGGAATTGATTACTGGCTAGATTGCTCTCTTCCTTTTGACTTCCCCTCGTCTGATCCTGGTCACCCCTCTCACTCTCCTCCGTCCTCTCTTCCTCATGTTACTCTGTGAACCATTTTGGATGCTGCTTACTATGGAGAATGTTTTCACCATTAAGCTAGATGGTTTATCATCTGTGCTACACAGATGGAGAAGTCTAGAGTCTACTGTAACAATAAGACTGAAAGCCAGAGGCAAGAGGCTTAAATCCAAAACGAGAACAGCAGAAATCTTCTGACTCCAGGGAACATTAATTGATAAGAGTTCTTCCAAAAGTCTCCATACCTGCACTGAAACCAAGCTCCCCCAAAGAGTGAACAAACTCCAGAACAAGACATACCATGCTGATTCTCCAGCAATGCAGGAATATAGCCCTGAGCATTTAAATACAGGCTGCCCAAAGTCAGGCCAAACCCATAGACACCCCAAAACACACTACTGGACACTTCATTGCACTCCAGAAAGAAGAGATCCAGCCCCACCTACCAGAATACAGATGCAGGCATCCCTATCCCGGAAACCTTGACAAGCCACTAGTCCAACCTCACCCACAGGGAGAAAACTCCACAATAAAGACAAACAACAAACTTCCAGCATACAGAAAGGCCAGCCCAAACACAGCAATCTAAACAAAATGAAAAGGCATAGAAATATGCAGCAGGTAAAGGAGCATGTTAAATGCCCACCAAACCAAACAAAAGAGCAGATAGCAAGTCTACCTGAAAAACAACTCAGAATAATGATCGTAAAGATGATCCAAAATCTTGAAAACAAAATGGAGTTACAGATAAATAGACGAGAGCAACGATTGAGAAGATGCAAGAAATGTTTATCAAGAACCTAGGAGAAGTAAAAAAGTCAATCAATAATGAATAATGCAATAACTGGGATCAAAAAGATTCTGGAGGCAACCAACTGTGGAATAACTGAGGCAGAGGATAGGATAAGTGATGTGGAAGATAGAATGGTGGAAAGGAATGACATATAGGGGAAAAGGGGAGGGGAAGAATTAAAAGTAATGAGGACAAACACAGAATCCTCTGGGACAATGGTAAATGCCCCAACATTTGAATCATAGCAGTCCCAGAAGAAGAAGACAAGAAGAAAGGCCATGAGAAAATACTTGAGGAGATAATAGTTGAACAATTCCCTAAAATGGGGAAGGAAATAACCACCCAAGTCTAAGAAACCGAGTCCCAAACAGGATAAACCCAAGGTGAAAGACGCCAACACACATATTAGTCAAATTAATGAAGATCAAACAGAAAGAACACATATTAAAAGCAGTAAGGGAAAAACAGCAAATAACACACAAGGGGATTCCCATAAGGATAACAGCTGATCTTTCAATAGAAACTCTTCAGGCCAGAGTGAATGGCAGGACATACTTAAAGGGATGAAAGAGAAAAACCTACAAACCAGATTATTCTACCCAGCCAGGATCTCATTTAAATATGAAGGAGAAATCAAAAGCTTTACAGACAAGCAAAAGCTGAGAGAGTTCAGCACCACCAAACCAGCTCTCCAACAAATCCTAAAAGATCTTCTCTAGACAGGAAACACAGAAAACGTTTACACTCGAAGCCAAAACAACAAAGTAAATGGCAACAGGATCATATTCATCAATAATCACCTTAAATGTAAATAGGTTAAATATCCCAACCAAAAGACAAAGACAGGCTGAACGGATATGAAAACAAGACCCACATATATGCTGTCCACAAGAGACCCACCTAAAACAAAGGGTCAAAAACTGAAAGTTTGTGACTGGAAGTGAAGGGCTGGAAAAAGATATTTCACGCAAATGGAGACTGGAAGTGAAGGTGGAGTGAAGACTGAAAGGGAAGGGCTGGAAAAAGATATTTCATGCAAATAGAGACCAAAAGAAAGCAGGAGTAGCAATACTCATATCAGATAAAATAGACTTTGAAATAAAGGCCGTGGAAGCAGACAAAGAAGGACACTACATAATGATCAATGGATCAATCCAAGAAGAAGATATAACAATTATAAATATATATGCACCCAACATAGGAGCGCTGCAATAAGTAAGGCAAATGTAACAAGAATGAAAGGGGAAATTAATAGTAACACAATAATAGTGGGAGATTTTAATAACCCACTCACCCCTACTGCTAGATCAACCAAACAGAAAATTAGCAGGGGAACACAAACTTGAAATGATACAATGAACCAGTTAGACCTAGTTGGTATCTATAAAACATTCACCCCTAAACAATGAAGTTCACCTTTTTCTCAAGTGCACATGAAAGATTCTCCAGGTTAGATTACATCCTGCGTTGTAAATCTTGTCTTGTAAATTTAAAAAAAATGAAATCATTCCAAGCATCTTTTTTTCTTTACATTCAATTCTGTTTATTGTTTTTATACATAATGTTTTACATTTTACAAATGTAATAAGCAGAGATCTGTTATCTTAAAAAAGAGTCTTTAAAATGGAATAACAGCAAGAGGACAGTGTGCTAATAATTTTTATCATGACCTCTCGAGTAGAGTTTAAAAAAACATTTAAACCTATACTCTTCCTTTAATTACAGCAAATATTTATAAGTATCTGTATTTTTTTATTTATTTTTTCTTTGTATTTTAATTGGAGGCTAATTACATTACAATATTGTGGTGATTTTGCCATACATTCACATGAATCAGCCATTGGTGGACATGTGTTCCCCATCTCGACCCTCCCTCCCACCTCCCTCCCCATCAAATCTCTCAGGGTCATCCCAGTGCACCAGACCTGAGCACCCTGCTCATGCGTTGAACCTGGACTCGTGATCTATTTCACATATGTTAATATATATGTTGAACTGCTATTCTCTCAAATCTTCCACTCTCGCCTTCTCCCACAGAGTCCCACAGTCTGTTCTTTATATCTGTGTCTCTTTTGCTGTCTCACATATAGGATCATTGCTACCGTCTTTCTAAACTCCATGCTGCTACTGCTAAGTCACTTCAGTCGTGTCCAACTCTGTGCGACCCCACAGACGGCAGTTCACCAGGCTCCCCCATCCCTGGGATTCTCCAGGCAAGAACACTGGAGTGGGTTGCCATTTCCTTCTCCAACGCATGAAAGTGAAAAGTGAAAGTGAAGTTGCTCAGTCATGACCGACCTTCAGCAACCCCATGGACTGTAGCCCACCAGGGTCCTCCATCCATGAGATTTTCCTTCTAAACTCCAAATATATGTGTTAATATACTGTATTTGTGTTTTTCTTTCCAACTTACTTTGCTGTATATAATAGGCTCCAGTTTCTTCCACCTCATTAGAACTGATTCAAATGCATTCTTTTTAATACCTGAGTAATATTCCATTGTGTATACATACAACAGCTTTCTTATCCATTCATCTGCCACGGATATATAGGTTGCTTCCATTTCCTGGCTATTGTAAACAGTGCTGCGATGAATAATGGGTTACACGTGTCTCTTTCAATACCTTTTCTGATCACAATGCAGTAAGATTAGATGTCAATTACAGGAGAAATGAAACTATTAAAAATACAAACGTATGGAGACTAAACAACACACTTTGGAATAATCGACAAATCACAGAAGAAATCAAAATATGCATAGAAACAAATGAAAATGAAAACAGGAAAACCCAAAACCTATAGGACTCGGGAAAAGCAGTGCTAAGGGGAAGGTTCATAGTAATACAAACATACCTCAAGAATCAAGAGAAACATCAAATAAATAACCTAACTTTACACCAAAAGAAACTAGAGAAAGAATTAATGAAGAACCCAGGGTTAGTAGAAGGAAAGAAATCATAAAACTTAGGTCAGAAATAAACAAAGGAGACTAAGCAAAAATCAACAAAACCAAAAGCTGATTTTTTGAGAAGATAATAAAATAGACCATTAGCCAGACTCATCAAGAACAAAAGGGAAAAGAACCAAATCAACAAAATTAGAAAAGAAAATGGACAAATCACAACAGACAACACAGAAATACAAGGGATCATAAGAGACGACCATCAACAACTAAATGGCAATAAGATGGATAACTTGGGGAAAATGGATGAATTCTTAGGAAAGTATAACCTTCCAAAAGTGAACCAAGAAGAAACAGAAAACCTTAACAGACCCATCACAAGCATGGATCAAAACTGGAATCAAGAATCTTCCAACTAACAAAAGCCCAGGAACAGATGGCTTCACCGGGAATTGTACCAAAAATTTGGAGAAAAGCTAACAGCTATCCTACTCAAACTCTTCCAGAAAACTGCAGAGCAAGGTGAACTGCCAAACTCATTCTATGAGGCCACAATCACCCTAATACCAAAACCAGTCAAAGATACCACAAAATAAGAGAACTACAGGCCAATATCACTGATGAACATGGATGCAAAACTCCTCAACAAAATTCTGGCAAACAGAATCCAACAGCATATTAAGAAGATCATACAACATGACCAAGTGGGCTTTACCCCTGGGAGGCAAGGATTCTTTGATATTCAGAAATCAATCAATGCGATACACCACATTAACAACTTGAAAGATGAAAACCATGTGATTATCTCAATAGATGCAGAGAAAGCCTTTGACAAAATTCAATTTCAATTTATGGGGGAAAAAAACCCTCCAGAAAGCAGGCATGGAAGGAACATACCTCAACATAATAAGAGCCATATATGATAAACTCACAACAAACATTACCCTCAATGTTGAAAAACTGAAAGCATTTCCCCTAAAGTCAGAAACAAGACAAGGGTGGCCACTCTCACCACTAGTACTCAACACAGTTTTGGAAGTTTTATCCACAGCAATCAGAGAAGAAAAAGAAACTAAAGGAATCTAGGTTGGGAAAGAAGAAGTAAAACTATCACTGTTTGCAGATGACATGATCCTCTACATAGAAAACCCTAAAAACACACCATAAAATTACTAGAGCTAATCAATGAATATAGTAAAGTTGCAGGATATAAAATTAACACATAGAAATCCCTTGCATTCCTATACACTAACAATGAGAAAACAGAAAGAGAAATTCAGGAAACAATCCCATTCATCACTGCAACAGAAAGAGTAAAATACTTAAGGATATATCTAACTAAAAAACAAAAGACTTATATATAGAAAATTATAAACCACTGATGAAAGAAATCAAAGATGACACAAATAGATGGAGAAATATACCATGTTCATTGATCAGAAGAATCAATATAGTGAGAATGAGTATACTACCCAAACCAATCTATAGATTCAATGCAATCCCTGTCAAGCTACCAATGGTATTTTTCAGAGAACTGGAACAAATAATTTCACAATTTGTATTGGAATGCATGAAACCTGGAATAGCCAAAGCAATCTTGAGAAAGAATGGAAGTGGAGGAATCAACCTGCCTGACTTCAGGCTTTACTACAAAGCTTCAGTCATCAAGACAGTATGGTCCTGGCACAAAGACAGAAATATAGACCAATGGAACAATATAGAAAGCCGAGAAATAAATCTGCATACCTATGGACACCTTATCTTTGACAAAAGAGGCAAGAATACACAATGGAGAAAAGACAATCTCTTTAGCAAATGGTGCTGGGAAAACTGGTCAACCACTTGTAAAAGAATGGAACTAGAACACTTTTTAACAGTATACACAAAAGTAAAGCCAAAATGGATTAAAGATCTAAATGTAAGACCAAAAACTATAAAACTCCTAGAGGAAAGCATAGGCAAAACATTCTCTGAGATAAATCACAGCAGGATACCCTATGACCCATCCACAGAGCAATGGAAATGAAAGCAAAAATAAACAAATGTGACCTAATTAAGCTGAAAAGCTTTTACACAACGAAAGAAACCATAAGAAAGATGAAAGACAGCATTCAGAATGGGAAAAAATAATAGCAAAAGAAGCAACTGGCAAAGAATTAATCTCAAAAATATACAAGAGCTCATGTAGCTCAATTCCAGAAAAATAAACGACCCAGTCAAAAAATGGGACAAAGAAGCAAAGAGACATTTCTCCAAAAAAGATATACAGATGCCTAGCAAACACGTGAAAAGATGCCGAACATCACTCATTATCAGAGAAATACAAATCAAAACCCCAATGAGGTACCATCTCACGCCAGTCAGAATGGCTGCTATCAAAATGTCTTCAGACAATAAATGCTGGAGAGGGTGCAGAGAAAAGGGAACCCTCCTACACTGTTTGGGGTAATGCAAACTAGTACAGCCACTATGGAGAACAGTGTGGAGATTCCTTAAAAAAAAAAAACTGGAAATAGAACTGCCATATGACCCAGCAATCCCACAGCTGGGTATACTCACCAATGTAACCAGAATTGAAAGAGACACATGTACCCCAAAGTTCATCACAGCACTGTTGACAATAGCTTGGACACGCAAGCAACCTAGATGTCCATCCTTAGACAAATGGCTAAGAAAGTTGTGGTACATATACACAATGGAATTTTACCCAGCTATTAAAAAGAACACATTTGAATCAGTTCTAATGAAGTGGATTGAACTGAAGCTTTTTATACAGAGTCAAGTAGGTCAGAAAGAAAAATGCCAATACAGTATAATAATGCATATATATCGAATTTAGAAAGATGGTAATGATGACCCTATATGCAAGAAAGCAAAAGAGACACACAGATAAAAAAACAGACTTTGGGACTCTTTGGGAGAAGGCAAGGGTGGGATGATTTGAGAGAATAGCATTGAAACATGTATATTACCATATGAGAAATAGATCATCAGTCCAGGTTCAATGCATGAGACAGGGTGCTTAGGGCCGGTGCATTGGGAAGACCCTGAGGAATTGGAAAGGGAGGGAAGTGGGAAGGGGATTCAAGATGTGGGACACATGTACACCCATGGCTGATTCATGTCAATGTATGGCAAAAACCACTACAATATTGTAAAGTAATGAGCCTCCAATTAAAATTAATTAATTAATTAAAAAAGAAAAGCCAAAAAAATTTGTAAAAATAGATGAAATTAACAAATTCCTTGAATGACCAAAATTCCCAAAACTAACTCAAGAAGAAAGTGAAAACCTTAAATATCCCTAGGTCTATCAAAGATTTGGAACAGAAAACTCCAGGTCCATGTGACTTAACTAGTGAATGCTGCTGCTGCTGCTAAGTCGCTTCAGTCGTGTCTGACTCTGTGCGACCCCATAGACAGCAGCCCACCAGGCTCCCCTGTCCCTGGGATTCTCCAGGGAAGAATACCAGAGCGGGTTGCCATTTCCCTCTCCAATGCACAAAAGTGAAAAGTGAAAGTGAAGTCGCTCAGTCATGTCCGACCCTCAGCGACCCCATGGACTGCAGCCTACCAGGCTCCTCCGTCCTTGTGATTTTCCAGGCAAGAGTACTGGAGTGGGGTGCCATTTCCTTCTCCAACTAGTGAAAGCTATGAAATACATAAAGGAGAAATATCACCAAGCCCATACAAATTCTTTCATAAAGTAGAGGAGATTAAACACTTCTCAAATCATCTTATGAGGCCAGCCTTCCAAATTACCAAAATTGGATGAAGACATTGCAAGAAAAGAAAACTATAGACCAATATTCTTCATTAAGCACAAAAAATGAAATATCACCAAATTTAATTCAGCAATATATAAAATATTAGGACCAAAAAAGATCCACCCCAAGAATGAAAGATTGGTTATGCATTAAAATATCTTCAACCAGTGTTATTCATCATATGAAGAAAACACAGGAGAAAAACCATATGATCATTTGGATAGATGCCGTAAAAGCATTTGACAATATTTGAGAACCACTATCTGAAAAACTCTTGGAAAACTAGGACTACAAACAGACTTTCTTAATCTGATCAAGGTCACCTCCAAAACTCCTACAACTAAAGGTTATAATGGAGGAAAATCTAATCCCTCCACTGTGGGTGGGGTAGGCTGCTGGCCTTGGATTTGGAGGCCGCTGAGAGGCCTATCCAGCCAGGCAGTGAGGATCAAGCGACTGATTGAAATACCTGCCCCCTCCTCGGGCAGTGACCTTGATCCAGTCACCTCCCGTGGCACCAGTGGTTCCCTGGCAGATGCACACCACCTACCAGATAGTGCTGCCCCAGCCTCATCATCTCCCCCAGCTGCACTGTGTCTGTTGACTTGACCCCTTCCTGACATAGAAATAGACCAGCATCCAGCAGGCCAGCAGACACAGGGTCACCTCCTAGTTGAGGGTACCTGGCAGCTACAGCCCTCTGGAGATCTGCAAGACCTTGTTCCTGGAGAGGGAAAGCCTGTGAGAGTTGTGCCAGCAGAGGCCATGTGACTAAGAGTTTCCTGGAGGCCAAGCCCTTCCGGCAACCCTTGTGTGAGGCTGTTCACACCAGTGCTTCTGGCGGGCCTGGAGTAAACCCCTCGCCTGGATTCCATGCCGTCTGTGTGCCTGCAGCCCCAAGAGGCCCAGCCCCATGCCATCTCCAGTGCATCAAACAGCAGTCCTTGCTTCCCTCCCCAGGCAGCCAAGCATTTCCCACTCCTCATTCCTAGTCTCAGGACTCCAGGACGGGTTCCCTGTCCACCACCATGCAAAGGCACCTGAGCATGAACAAAGCACACAGAGATGCCAGTGTGCATGCCTCTGACATGTGCTCTCTTTCACACACACACGCCCATGTGCATGACCTTGTGCACAAACACACTTACACTCCCATGTGCATGCACCTGACCACATGCTGTCTCACACACAGATACACAAACATACAGACATGGACAGGCAGATGCCCATGTGCTGCACCTACCTAGAGACACACGAACGCACATGTAAGCTACGTGTGGGACACCAGAGGGACAGACCAGGTGTGACACAAGGGGGCCCCCTCCCTTCCGGAAGTTGATGACAAGGACCTGCTCTCAGCAGGATGGTCACCTGTGAGCATGGCCGGGTTGGCAGCAGCACAGACTTGGAGGTGCACAGGGACAGGGGCTCACTTGGGGTTTGCAGACTTGGAGCAGAAACACATGTGCTGCGGAGGTGGCAGTGTCTGTTTGAGCAGGCGCACTGAGGAGCTGCCTTCCACACATACACCCAGAACCCCCACACCACTATGCCGTTTACCATGTTTCCGGGCCAAGGCAGGGCTGACTTAGAGCACCCAGACCACATGGGTGTGTGTCCACACAGGCGGAAGGGGGCGACACGGCACGCTAAGGCATGAACTTTCAGCAGGGGTCGCCTGCTGCCCGAGAGCCTGCAGTCATCGCGGGAACGAGTGGTCAGTGGGAACCAATTGAGAGGCAGGACCAGGGTGAGTGTGCGCAGGCGCTCTGCCTACGCTGAGCTGCAGGTGGCAGTACACGCCTGGGTTCTGTAGGGAGGGTTCAGTCTTTCCCGCTGCGGAGGGAGGGGAAGAGGGCTCAAGATGGAGTCCGATGCACACGGTGGAGGAGCCACCAGGGCAACCAATGAAGACCCAGGTGCAGTAGAATTTGCAGTGGGCACAGAACGGGCAGCCACAGCGAGCCAGGTGGTACTGGTAGCCAGGATAACCCTAGAGACCCAGCTTGCCCTGGTGACGCCATTAGTCGTGGAGTTCATGGAGGCGCTGGTGACCTGGCTGGTCCCAGAGGGCTCAGCGCTGCAGGAGAGTCAGGTGGCGCAGCCGATACCATTCTGCAGATCCCGGGGCCACCTCACGCTCCAGGGCCTAGTGGAGGCGCTGCACCTGGAGCCGCAGTTCTGAGTAACCAAGCCCTCCAGCTGTATCCCATTTCAGGAACCACGGTGGACCAGGCTGTCGCGGGAGCCAGAGTGTGGGCTAGGGTGGTTTGGGGGGTTGCAAGTTGTGCTAAAGTGTAGGAGGAGGGTACTCTGGGGGGCTGGAGGATATGGGTCAGGGGTGGTCAGGCTGCCAGGGAAAGATAGGAAAAGCAACCTGAAGGGAACCAGAGAGTCAGGCAATGATATACAGGGTGTATGACAGTGGCCCTGTGGGAGAAGTTGTGTTTCCGTGAGCGGGGAGCCTTTCGTACAGGCAAAATGAGTAGTGTGGATGGGGTGAGGAAAAGCAACCAGAAGGGATCCAGAGGGTTGTGCGGTGATATCCAGGGTGTACTTAGGGTATAGGCTGAGAGGTCCAGACTTGCTAGGCGGCCTCCTTGTGTGAGAAGGCGGGTCTCAGGTAGCAGGGATCCTGACGTACAGGCAAAATGAGAAATGCAGTTGATGCCTTAACCATGTGTCAACCAGAAATCTCACTGTGCCTTTCTCATCACACGGGGAAGCTGACCTTGGCCGCCACTTCCTGACTCTACGTACTCAACTGCGAGGGCCGATTCGGAAGGAGCTCGATGTCAATGGCCGCATGCTGGTTCTGTGCGTCCTAACGGGGGCCAGGGCCGGGGAGGGAGTGGTGGGTGGTGGCTAGGTTCAGTCTGGGCCCAGGAGGAGCCATAATGGATGGTTAAGCCTAAAGGGAAAGTGTGGTGATATGGGCTTGTCGGTGTGTGAGAAAAGAGGGAGGCCACGCACCTCTTCCTCAATCACGCAGGAACTTGAGTTTCATTTTCCCTCCGTTTTAGCCGACTGACTGCTGAAGACCCTGGCCTGCCCCAGAGGTCCATCGCTTTCTGTCTGGAGCAGCTTTCCTTGGTGATGCGGTCCTTGCAGCACTTTGGGCCCCCCGTTTCTCAGCACAAAAGAGGGGTTTAAACCTAGCCTATGTGCCCTAGCTTCGAGTGTCCTTCCCCAGGGCATTCCTTTCTGCAGTACTTCGATCGGGCTTCATCTTATGCCTGTGCTGCTGCTTGGGGCTCAGTGTCCACATTGTTTGGTGATTGTTAACTGCAGAAAATAAAACTGAGCTATTGTGCTGTCTTTGACTTTATTTTTAGCTTCTGCACTTCCTGATACTGCATTTGTCTTTCAGTTGGAGGGGAGGTTCTGAGATCCAGATATTTAAGGAGTACAGTGTAATTGAAAACAATGTTAGAAGTGGGAGAATAAGAAAGTTGTATACTGTCATTCAATATTAATTTTGGAATATTTTCTCATTTTATAGTTATATTAAATGTTAAGAAAATTACCAGAGGCCTTACCTGGTGGGTCAGATGGTAAAGAATCTGCCTGCATTTTGGTAGACCAGGTTTAATCTCTGGGTTGAGAATATCCTCTGGAGAAGCTAATGGCAATCCAGTCCAGTATTTTTGCCTGGAGAAATCCTAGACAGTGGAGCTTGCAGGCTACAATTCATGGGTTTGCAAGGAGTTGGACTCCACAGAACAAGTGCACTTTGCACTTTTCATATAACACCTGAATGATGTTGTTTTTCAGTCTATGATTCATGACCAACTATTTGTGCCCGCATGAACTGTAACGTACCAGACTCCTTTGTCCTCCACTATCTCCTAGAATTTGCTCAAATTCATGTCCATTGAGTGCATCATGCTATCTAACCATCTCATCCTCTGTCTCCCCCTTCTCCTGTTGCCTTCAATCTTCCCCAGAATCAGGGTCTCTTCCAGTTAGTTGGCCCTTCACATCAGGTAGCCAAAGTATAGGAGCTTCAGGATCAGCATGAGTGCATCCAATGAATATTCAGGGTTGATTTCGTCTAGGATTGACTGGTCTATTCTCCTTGCAGTCCAAGTACTCTCACAAGTATCTTTGCATTGTGAAACATTGCTAAACTCACTAATTAATTGTAATAGCTCTTTTATACGTCCCATTGGACTTCACACATAGACAATCATTTTGTCTGTAAATAAATACACATTTCTTTCTTTCATTCCAATTGATGCATTTTAGCTGACTTTTGTAAAATGAAAGCTCCAACACTTTGGCCACCTGATTTGAAGAGGTGACTCATTGGCAAAGCCCCTAATGTTGGGAACATTTGAAGGCAGGAAGAGAAGGGAACGATGGAGGATGAGATGGTTGGATGGCATCACCGAGTCAATGGACATGAATTTGAGCAAGTTGCAGGAGATGGTAAAGGACAGGGAAGCCTGGAGTGCTACAGTCCTTGGGTTTGTAAAGAGTCAGACATGACTGAATGAACAGCAACAGTCAGAGGGAGGATGCTGCTGGGTTCTATGGTTCGCCCCTCACCATCTACTACCTTTGTCTAGAGAATCCCTTCTGTGTTGCATGCTGGCGAAGTCAAAGCTGCATCGTGGAATGCACGTTCTAGATGGGTCCAGGTTGGGCCAGTTAGTTACCCTTGTGCATGGTGTGGGAGACAAATGAGATGGGAGTCTGGGTGCCCCTCGTGGGAGGCACAGACTCAGAGTAGAGTGCCTGTGTGTGGTGAGAGGCAGGTTGCAGCCCTGGGGGTTCACTGCTTAAGGCAGCTGACTGGGAGCATCTCTTTTTGCAGCCAGGCATTTGATGATGGTGGCGTTTTGCTGGCAGCCTATAGTCAACTGTCCTGGGAGTGTACAGCACAGAGATCAACAAAGGCAGGGCCCCTTCTGTGTGTGGAGATCCCATAGTTAAGGCTCCACCAGCGCCACTGGAAGCCCGAGGGTGGGAGCCTCTTGAGTGACACCTGCACCTCTGCACAGCCTCTGGGGAAGCGCAGGGCTGGGGACACATAGCAACCAGCCCCTCAGGTGGAGGAGTGGCCTGGAAATAGGTGAGAGGATCCTAGAGAGGCCCTGTCATCTCTTGTCCTTGAGATGAGAGGGGTGTTGTTGGCCCAGGAGAAGGAGGATCCACACCACTGGCCAGGACAGCTGGGGAAGCCTGGGCCTGCCCACCCAAAAGGGAGCATAAGGAGGGGAGGGCACCCGTGAGCGGAATTGGAGAGAAAATAGAATGACCATAGGTCACCACAGCTGGTGTCACCTCCACAGCTCTTCTGATTCCAGGAACTTCCTTAGGGCACATGTCTTTGTCTTGCTTTAACCCTGTTATGTCGGAAAGTCTTTCCTGTTTCCATCTGTCCCCCTGCTGGGGACCTGTGAGGCCTTGGCTGTCACACCTCTCCATATAGCTAAGGTGGATTATCAGGCAAGAGAGATGTGGTTTCTGTGTTTGGTTTGGTCAGTCACTGTCTCTTTATGGAAAAGGCTCATGTGAGCATAGATAGGAAGCCAGTAACACTGGCCTGTGGACTGAGTTCCAAGTCCTTCTTCCACCCTCAGTTCCCATATTGAAGCCCTAAGCCCCAGGGGCTGGAGTTTGGAGATGGGCCTTTGGGATGTATAGGGTCTAGATGAGGTCCTGAAAGTGGTGCCTCCATGGTGGGCTCAGTGAGGATGCCCATCATTCCTGATCCCCCAACTTGGGGAAGACCCTTCATCTTGGAGGTCCTACTCATCCCCTTCTGTGTATGTTTTACTTTGAGTTTTATTGTGCGGAGGTGTTGGAGGGTGTTGGGGAGGGACATTAACCCTTATCGCCTTAAAATGTTTAGCAGCCTCGGTCAAGGCCTTGGGAGTAGAAAGCCACGGTCCTTCTCTCAGTGGCATCTCTGTGGACACTTGGCTGCGTCCGTTCCACACCATCTGGGCAAGCACAGGAGGAACCTGTATGCGCAGACACATTGGGGTGACCTGAAGGGAGCTTGGTTTCATGAGGGAGCTGAGTCCTGGCTTCACAGGTTCTCCCTAGTGGCACATGGGTAGCCGGACATGTTGAGTGGTAACGAGTCTGGTGTGAGGAGGCACCCTTAAGGGAGTCTCTGAAGGCACACTGGACATCCTTTCACAGAAGGGGAAGGACTTCTTGAGCGCCTCAGTCTCTCTTCAGCTCCTGTTGACCACTGGGATGGACGCGTGGCAGCCATGGAGTCCTTTGACAGCGGCGTGGGTTTTGTGGGCAGTGGAGAGGGTATTGAAAAAATGTCACATGGTTTTGGAGCCCACAGATCCATTGGAGGATGAGACCAGGCTGCAAAGAAGGGCACTATGCCTGGGGCGGCCCACCAGGCCCTGGGTACATCAACTGTCCCAGGGCAAATTGCGGAGGCTTTGGCCTTGGGTGGAGCCCACAAGGCCCGGTGCTGGAGTTGTATCCTTTCCAAAGAGCCTGCAGGTTTACCAGGGTGGTAGGGCAGTGGTTGGCGGAGTAGCACAGTAAGATGAGCCCTAAAAGCTTCAGAGGCTGCGGGGTAGGGGGTGCCACTGGGATACAGAAGGGAAGTCAGGGACCAAGGGAGTCCAAAACTTGCAGCCCGTGAGCTGCCACCATATGGCCAGGGGGACTTGTGTGTGGCCTAATGGGCTGTGGTGCACAGTTCCCCCAAGGTGATCTGGGGTTAAGCAGGCCTCAGCCAGACCTGGGGGCCAGAACTGGGATGTCCCCATGAACTAGCCCTTAACCAAATATGCCAGCACCCTCTCGGTGTCCTCCCTGTCCTACCTGGATGTGGGCATCGTCAGCAGGTACCTGACCCAGGATGCTGACCTCGACCCTGAAGCTGTTGAGAGGGAGCTGGTGGTGACTGGCAGTGATCTGATGTTGTTATTGGACAAAAGGACTAGGGAAGGGGTGGTGCACCCATCTCTGCCTCTGCCAGGTCCAACCTGTACACATGTGGAGGCCACAGGCTTGGATGAGGCGGGGCTGGGCCACTGCAGTTGTCACGCCAGATGTCCACATTGATGGACACACTGGGGAGTGCAGCACTTTGTGCCCCCTTCTTTTTGAATTCTCAGCTGGGAAAGGGAGGTTGAGGCCACAGGAATGTCCTGTCCTAAGTGGTGCGCCCTTCCCTAGGCCAGGATTTTTGCACTATTTGCCACTTGATTGGGAGCCTAATTGTTGGCCCCTATTGGCCATTGAACACCCTCTGACCTCTTGTTTTGATTGGTGCTTAAATACTGGTTACCATAGATAGGAAGACTGAGCTATGTTCTGTGTTTCAGTTTCTTTTCAGCGGCCAGATTTTCTTGCCTCTGTCCTTGAGTGGGCGGGGAGGTTCTGGGTCCAGATAGTCAAGCATCACCAAGCAACTGAAGGCAATTTAGGAAATGGAAGAAAATAAAAAGTATTTGGGTCCTGTTGTTCAGCATTGGCCACTGTCTACCTTTTGGAATACTTTGGTAGTTCTGAGTTGTAGGTGTACATTAAATGTATACAACAGTTGTATCAATGAGTAAGATTTCTAAGGTTTGGGATTAACTGTTTCCTAGGGTTTTCTCATCTAACATCTGAGCTTTACCTCTGTCTAAAACTTCTTCAAACATCACATTGAACTGATGCGTAAAAGGTGCATTATGATGTAATTGCTCAAGACCTAAATTCTCCTCAGTTTAACCCCATTATACATAATAGCTCAGTGGGATTCTTGTAGTCTCTGTATGAATGGTTCTGTTTTTAATATAGATTCTGGGAGGTATATCTACAATACAGAATTGCTCTTCAGAAAATGAACTGCCCCCACCAGAATGCTTTTTTCCTCACACCCCTTGTTCCTACTAAATCTGTTTCCTGCCATAGTCAAACAAACAAAACACCTCAGTTTTCATGAGCAAAGAATCCAGTAACACTAGAGGAAAAACTTTGTGCTTTACTGGCCTTGTTTTATGCCAAGGAAAGAAAAGTGCTAGAACGATGGGTTAAGTGTTCCCAGAATGAGGGGGGAGGCAGTTAGTGTAATCTTGAGAAAATATAATTAAAATCAAAAATCTTTTGCAGGCACTATGTTAATGCACGTTAACTGTGTTATCATGTCTAATAGTCATGATACCTTTTGGAGTTGAGGAATTGAAGCTGAGAGGCTCGGTAACTTTCTTCAGTTCTCTCAGCTAGGATCTCAAATCCAGAGAGAGGCTGGATTTGAATCTCTGTCCTTTGGATTCAAACTTCTATGTTTTTAAAAAATTAATTTATCTTAATTGGAGGCTGATTATTTACAATATTGTAGTGGTTTTTGCCATACATTGGCAAGAATTAGCCATGGGTGTGCATGTGTTCTAGAGAAAGCAATGGCACCCCACTCCAATACTCTTGCCTGGAAAATCCCATGGACAGAGGAGCCTGGTAGGCTGCAGTCCATGAGATCACTAAGAGTCGGACACGACTGAGCGACTTCACTTTCACTTTTCACTTTCATGCATTGGAGAAGGAAACTGCAACTCACTCCAGTATTCTTGCCTGTAGAATCCCAGGGACAGGGGAGCCTGGTGGGCTGCCGTCTGTGGGGTCGCACAGAGTTAGACACGACTGAAGCGACTTAGCAGCAGCAGCAGCACATGTGTTCCCCATCCTGGACACCCCTCCCACCTCCCTCCCCATCCCATCCCTCAGGGTCATTCCAGTGCACTGACCCTGAGCACCCTGTCACATGCATCAACTGACTGGTGATCTATTTCACATAGACCTAATGAGCAGCCTGGCCTGTTCACAGACCAAATGACTGAGCGAATACCAGAGGAGAGCTAGCAGCACTGGACTGGCTCCTTGCCCGCCAGAGGCAGAGAGACATGTGGGTGACAGCCAGAGCTGGAAGGCAAGGGGCAATCTCAGTCTCAGAGATGACATCCTCCACCAAACTGTGAGTAGGTTCCCAGTTGCTAATCACGTCTTCCTGGGATCCTGGATGTTTGACATCTGCCAGGGGGGCCAGAGCCTGAGATCAGCTCTGCAGAAGAGACACAGGGCACACCAAAGACAGTGCTTCATGGCGCACATGGGAAAGCAAGCTGCTGGGACCGGGGAGGTGATTAAGACACACGGCACACCTGGAAGTCTGTGCTTGCCACGCACCTGTGGCCTGAGCAGTTCAGACCTGGGAAGGGCAAAAAGTAGATGCCCAACCAAGTCTGTGCCTTGTGGAGGGCCTGAGAAATTGAACCTTAGCACATCAGTCCTGGGAAGTCCAAAAAGTGCAGGGCCCACTTTGGAGAGCACCCCTGCAGAGCAACCTGGAAACTGAACAGTGTAGACTGGTAATGCACAGGCCGTCATTGCCTGGGGCAACCTCCATGTGGTACATACACTGTGCGCACTCCACACATACCAGTGATATTTGTTTGCAGTGTTCTTAAAGAGACAGAAATACCAGACCACCTGTCCTACCCCTTGAGAAACCTGCATGCAGGTCAGGAAACAGTTAGAACCGCATATGGAACAACAGCCTGGTTCCAAAGAGGGAAAGAAATATGTCAAGGCTGTGTATTGTCACCCTGTTTATTTAACTTATATGCACAATACATCATAAGAAACGCTGGGCTGGGTGAACCACAAGCTGGAATCAACATGGCCGGGAGAAATATCAATAACCTCAGATATCCAGATGACACCACCTTTCTGGCAGAAAGTGAACAAGAACTAGAGCCTCAATGAAAGTGAAAGAGGAGAGTGAAAAGGTTGACTTAAAACTCAACATTCAGAAAATTAAAATCATGACATCTGGTCCCATCACTTCATAGCAGATAGATGGGGAAACAGTAGAAATAGTGACAGGCTTTATTTTGGGGTCTCCAAAATCACTGCAGATGGTGATTGCAACCATGAAATGAACAGACAGTTGCTCCTTGCAAGAAAAGTGATGACCAACCTAGACAGCATATTAAAAAGCAGAGACACTGCTTTGCCAAAAACATCCGTCTAGTCAAGGCTATGGTTTTCCCAGTAGTCATACATGGATGTAAGAGTTGGAATACATAGAAAGCTGAGTGCCAATGAATTGATGCTTTTGAACTGTGGTGTTGAAGAAGACTCTTGAGAGTCACTTGGACTGCAAGGAGATCCAACCAGTCCATCCCAAAGGAAATCAATCCTGAACATTCATTGCAAGAGCTGACGTTGAAAGTGAAACTCCAATATTTGGCCACCCGATGCAAAGAACTGACTTATTTGAAAAGACCCAGACCCTGGGAAAGATTGAAAGTGGAAGGAAAAGGGGACGACAGAGGATGAAATGGTTGGATGGCATCACTGACTTAATCGACATGAGTTTGAGTAAACTCTGGGAGTTGGTGATGGACAGGGAGGTCTGGCGTGCTGCAGTCCATGGCATCACAAAGAGTCAGAAACAACTCAGCAACAGAACTGAAATGAACTGAACTCAACCCCCCCCCCCCAGAGCACAACTGAACAAATGAGACTATATAAGTGACCACCTTTTCCCCCTTGTGTCAGGGTCTAAGTTAGACAATAAAGAGACTTGCAAAGAGAAGAAGCCAAAATAAAGAAGAGGGAACCTCTCTGGAAGTAACAGGTGCAACAGATTAAAACCCTGTAGTTAGCATTGACTAAACACTGGAAGGGGCCTAAAGTCCCTAAGAAGAAGTATAACCTGGAATGAGGAACTATCTGCAACTGAACTGACCCCACACTGCCTTCAGCAGCTCCAGACTAATTCCAAGATATAATTTTACTATTATCATTTTTTAAATTTTCTCTTTTATTTCTTTAAAATTACTCCTTTAATTTTCATGTTCATAACCTCCTATTACCTTGCAACAACAGATCCTATTTTAAAGCAAATTTCATATATATATATAAAAATAATAATTTGTGCTTGAGTTGAGTTTGTGGTTTTAATATTGAAGGTCTAACCTCTACTTAGTCAACAAAGGTCTGTCTAGTCAAGGCTATGGTTTTTCCACTAGTCGTGTATGGATGTGAGAGTTGGACTGTGAAGAAAGCTGAGAGCTGAAGAATTGATGCTTTTGAACTGTGGTGTTGGAGAAGACTCTTGAGAGTCCTTTGGACTACAAGGAGATCCAACCAGTCCATTCTAAAGATCAGTCCTGGGTGTTCTTTGGAAGGAATGATGCTAAAGCTGAAACTCCAGTACTTTGGAAAATCTAATCCCTCAACTGTGGGTGGGGAAGGCTGCTGGCCTTGGATTTGGAGGCCGCCGAGAAGCCGATCCAGCCAGGCAGTGAGGATCAAGCGGACTGATGGAAGTACCTGCCCCCTCCTCGGGCAATGGCCCTGATCCAGTCACCTCCCTTGGCACCAGTGGTTCCCTGGCAGACGCACAGATAGTGGTTTCCCAGCCCCATCAGCCCCCAGGTGCACTGTGTCTGTTGACTTGACCTCCTTCCAGACACAGAAATAGACCAGCACCCAGCAGGCCAGCAGACACAGGGTTACCTCCCAGTTGAGAGCACCTGGCAGCTATAGCCCTCTGGAGCGCTGCAAGACCTTGTTTTGGAGAGAGAACGCCCGTGAGAGTTGTGCCAGCAGAGGCCATGTGACTAGGGGATTCCTGGAGACCATTGCCCTTCCGGCAGCCCTTGTGTGAGGCTGTTCGCACCGGTGCTGCTGGCGGCCTGGGGTAAGCCCCTAGCCTGGATTCCATGCCATCTGTGTGCCTGCAGCCGAAACAGGCCCAGCCCATGCCATCTCCAGTGAGTCCAACAGCAGTCCTTGCTTCCTTTCTCAGGCAGCCAAGCCCTGCCCACTCTGCAACCCTAGTCTCAGGACTCCAGGACTGGGTCCTCGTACACTGCCATGCAAAGGCATCTGCGCATGAACAAGGCACACAGAGATGCCAGTGTGCATGCCTCTGACATGTGCTCTCTTTCACACACACACGCGCCCATGTGCATGACCTTGTGCACAAACACACTTACACTCCCACGTGCATGCACCTGACCACATGCTCTCTCACACACAGATACACAAACATGTGCTAGCACCTGTGCACAGGCACTCTCTCTCTTTCTCGGGCACACACATACAGACATGGACAGGCAGATGACCATGTTCTGTACCTACCTGGAGACAGACGAACGCACACATGAGCTATGTGTGGGGCACCAGAGGGACAGATCAGGTGTGACACAGTGAGGGCCTGACTACCTCCCGGAAGTTGATGACAAGGACCTGCTCTCAGCAAGATGGACACCTGTCAGTGTGGCCGGGTTGGCAGCGGCACAGACTTGGAGGTGCACAGGGATGGAAGCTCACGTGGGGTTTGCAGGCTTGGACCAGAAACTCACATGTGCTGCGGAGTGTGGCAGTGTCTGTTTGAGCAGGCGCACTGAGGAGCTGCCTTCCACACATACACCCAGACCCCCCACACCACTATGCCGTTTACCATGTTTCCGGGCCAAGGCAGGGCTGACTTAGAGCACCCAGACCACATGGGTGTGTGTCCGCACAGGCGGAAGGGGGCGACACGGCACGCTAAGGCATGAACTTTCAGCAGGGGTCGCCTGCTGCCCGAGAGCCTGCAGTCATCGCGGGAACGAGTGGTCAGTGGGAACCAGTTGAGAGGCAGGACCAGCGTGAGTGTGCGCAGGCGCTCTGCCTACGCTGAGCTGCAGGTGGCAGTACACGCCTGGGTTCTGTAGGGAGGGTTCAGTCTTTCCCGCTGCGGAGGGAGGGGGAGAGGGTTCAAGATGGAGTCCGACGCGCACGGTGGAGGAGCCCCCAGGGCAGCCGAAGAAGACCCAAGTGCCGTGGAATTTGCAGCGGCCACAGCACGTGGCAGCCAGCGCGTGCAGGGTGGTGCTGGTGGCCAGGATGATCGTGGTGACCCAGCTCGCCCTGGTGATGTTGTCGGTGGCGGAGTTCATGGAGGCGCTGGTGACCTGGCTGGTCCCAGAAGCCCCAGCGCTGCAGGAGAATCAGGTGGCGCAGCTGGTGCCGTTCTGCAGATCTCGGGGCCACCTCACGCTCCAGGGCCTCGTGGAGATGCTCCACCTGGAGCCGCAGTTCTGAGTAACCGAGACCTCCAGTTGTATCCTATTCCAGGAGCCCCGGTGGGCCAGGCTGCCGCGGGGGCAGGGGTGTGGGCTAGGGGTGGCTTGGGGGGTTGCAAGTGGTGCTAAAGTGTAGGAGGAGGCTACTCTGGGGGTCTGGAGGATATGAGTCAGGGGTGGTCAGGCTGCCAGGGGAAGATAGGAAAAGCAACCTAAAGGGAACCAGAGAGTCGGGCGGTGATATCCAGGGTGTCTGGCGGTGGCCTTGTGGGGGAAGGCGTTTCCGTGAGCAGGGGAGTCTGTCGTAAAGACAGTGAGTAGTGTGGATGGTGGTGAGGAAAAGCAACCGGAAGGGTCCCAGAGGGTCGTGTGGTGATATCCAGGGTGTACTCAGAGTATAGGCTGAGAGGCCCGGACTTTCTAGGAGGCCTTCTTTGTGGGAGAAGGTGCGTCTCAGCGAGCAGGGATCCTGACAAACAGGCAAAATGAGAGATGTGGATGATGCCTTAACCATATATCCACCAGCAGCCTCACTGTGCCTTTCTCATCACACGCGGAAGCTGACCTTGGCCGCCACTTCCTGACTCCACGTACTCAACTGCGAGGGCCGATTCGGAAGGAGCTCGATGTTAATGGCCGCATGCTGGTTCTGTGAGCTCTAAAGGGGGCCAGGGCCGGGGAGGGAGTGGTGGGTGGTGGGTGGTGGGTGGTGGCCAAGGCCAGTATGGGCCCAGGAGGAGCCATAATGGATGGTTAAGCCTAAAGGAAAAGTGTAGTGCTCTGGGCTTGTCGGTGTGCGGGAACAGAGGGAGGACATGCTCCTCTTCCTCCTTCTTGGCGGAAAATTGAATTTCATTTTCCCTCCCTTTTAGCCGATTGGCTGCTGAAGACCTTGGCCTGCTCCAGAGCTCCATCGTTTTCTGTCTGGAGCAGCTTTCCCTGGTGATGCGGTCCTTGCAGTACTTTGGGCCCCCCGTTTCTCAGCACAAGAGAGGGGTTTAAACCTAGCCCATGTGCCCTAGCTTCGAGTGTCCTTCCCCAGGGCCTTGCTTTCTGCAGTACTTTGATCAGGCTTCACCTTATGTCTGTGCTGATTTTGGCGGTTCAGTGTCTACATGGTTTGTTTGGTGATTGTTAACTGCAAAAAATAAAACTGAGCTATTGTGCTGTCTCTGACTTTATTTTTAGCTTCTGCACTTCCTGATACTGCATTTGTCTTTCAGTTGGAGGGGAGGTTCTGAGATCCAGATATTCAAGGAGTACAACGTAATTGAAGACAATGTAAGAAGTGGGAGAATAAGAAAGTTGTATACTGTCATTCAGTATTAATTTTGAAATATTTTATGATTTTATAGTTACATTAAATGTTAAGAGTTACCAGAGGCCTTCCATGGTGGATCAGATGGTAAAGCACCTGCCTGCAGTGTGCTATCCAGATATTCAAGGAGTACAACGTAATTGAAGACAATGTAAGAAGTGGGAGAATAAGAAAGTTGTATACTGTCATTCAGTATTAATTTTGAAATATTTTATGATTTTATAGTTACATTAAATGTTAAGAGTTACCAGAGGCCTTCCATGGTGGATCAGATGGTAAAGCACCTGCCTGCAGTGTGCTAGACCGAGTTCAATCTCTGGATTGGGAATATCCCCTGGAGACGGTAATGGCAATCCACTCCAGTATTTTTGCCTGGAGAAATCCTGGACAGTGGAGTTTGCAGGCTACAATTCATGGGTTTGCAAGGAGTTGGACTCCACAGAACAAGTGCACTTTGCACTTTTCATATAACACCTGAATGATGTTGTTTTTCAGTTTATAATTCATGGCCGACTGTTTGTGACCCCATGGACCGTAGTACACCAGACTCCCTTGTCCTCCACTATCTCCTGGAATTTGCTCAAATTCATGTCCATTTAGAGCATTATGCTATCTAACCATTTCATCCTCTGTCTCCCCCTTCATCTGTTGCTTTCAGTCTTCCCCAGAATCAGGGTCTCTTCCAGTTAGTTGGCCCTGCACATCAGGCAGCCAAAGTACAGGAGCTTCAGGATCAGCATGAGTCCGTCCAATAAATATTCAGGGTTGATTTCCTTTAGGATTGACTGGTCTGTTCTCCTTGCAATCTACGTCCTCTCAAGAGTATCCTTGTACCCTGAAACCTTGCTAAACTCACTAATTAATTGTAACAGCTCTTTTATATGTTCCATTGGACTTCATACATAGACAGTCATTTTGTCTGTAATAAATACACCTTTCTTTCTTTCTTTCCAATTGATGTGTTTTAAATGATTTCTGTTAAAACGAAAGTTCCAACACTTTGGCCACCTGATTTGAAGAGGTGACTCACTGGCAAAGCCCCTGATGCTGGGAACGTTTGAAGGCAGGAGGAGAAGGGGACGATGGAGGATGAGATGGTTGGATGACATCACCGAGTCAATGGACATGAACTTGAGCAAGTTACAGGAGATGGTGAAGAACAGGGAAGCCTGGAGTGCTACAGTCCTTGGGTTTGTAAAGAGTCGGACATGACTAAATGAACAGCAACAGTCAGAGGGAGGATGCTGCTGGCTTCTATGGTTCAGCCCCTCACCATCTACTACCTTTGTCTAGTGAACCCCTTCTGTGGTGCATGCTGGAGAAGTCAAAGCTGCATTGTGGAATGCACGTTCTAGATGGGTCCAGGTTGGGCCAGCTAGCTACCCTTGTGTGTGGCGTGGGAAGCAAATGTGATGGGAGTCTGGGTGGCCCTCGTGGGAGGCACAGATACGCAGAGTAGAGTGCCTGTATGTGGTGAGGGGCAGGTTGCAGCCCTGGGGGTTCACTGCTTATGGCAGCTGACCGGGAGCATCTTTTTTTTGCAGCCAGGCATTTGATGGTGGTGGCGTTTTGCTGGCGGCCTATAGTCAACTGTCCTGGGAGTATACAGCACAGAGATCAACAAAGGCAGGGCCCCTTCTGTGTGTGTGGAGATCCCATTGTTACAGCTCCACCAGCGCCACTGGAAGCCCGAGGGTGGGAGCCTCTTGAGACACCTGCACCTCTTCGCAGCCTCTGGGGGAGGGCATGGCTGGGGACAGATGGGAACCAGCCCCTCAGGTGGAGGAATAGCCTGGAAATAGGTGAGAGGATCCTAGAGAGGCCCTGTCATCTCTTGTCCTTGAGATGAGAGGGGTGTTGTTGGCCCAGGAGAAGGAGGGTCCACACCAGTGACCAGGACAGCTGGGGAAGCCTGGGCCTGCCCACCCAAAAGGGAGCATAAGGAGGGGAGGGCACCCGTGAGCGGAATTGGAGAGAAAATGACCATAGGTCACCACAGCTGGTGTCACCTCCACAGCTCCTCTGATTCCAGGAACTTCCTTAGGACTCGTGGCTTTGCTTGTTTTAACCCTGTTATGTCAGGAAGTCTTACTTTCCTGTTTCCATCTGTCCCTCTGCTGGGGACCTGTGAGGCCTTGGCTGTCACACCTCTCCATTTAGCTAAGGTGGATTATCAGGCAGGAGAGATGTGGTTTCTATGCGTGTTTTGATCAATCGCTGTCTCCCTACCTAAAAGGCTCATGTGAGCATAGATAGGAAGCCAGTAACACTGGCCTGTGGACTGAGTGTCCGAGTCCTTCTTCCACCCTCAGTTCCCATATTGAAGCCCTAAGCTCCAGGGGCTGGATTTTGGAAATGGGCCTTTGGGATGTACTAGGGTCTAGATGAGGTCCTGAGGGTGGTGCCTCCATGGTGGGCTCAGTGAGGACACCCATCATTCCTGATTCCCCAACTTGGGGAAGACCCCTCTTCTTGGAAGTCCTACTCTTCCCTGCTGTGTGTGTGTTTTACTTTGAGTTTTATTGTGGGGAGGTGTTGGAGGGTGTAGGGGAGCAACATTGACCTTTATCGCCTTGAGGAGATGTTTAGGAGCGTCGTTCAAGGCCTTGGGAGTAGAAAGCCATGGTCCTTCTCTCAGTGGCATCTCTGTGCCACTGTGTCCATTCCACACCATCTGGGCCCACACAGGAGGGGCCTGTATGCGCAGGTGTATTGGGGCGAGCTTGGTTTCATGAGGGAGCAGAGTCCCTCTGGCTTCATGGGGTCTCCCTAGCGGCACATGGGTAGCCGGACACGTTGAGTGGTAATGAGTCTGGTGTGAGGAGGCACCCTTAAGTGAGTCTCTGCAGGCACACTGGGCATCCTTTCACAGAAGGGGAAGGACTTCGTGAGGGGCTCAGTCTCTCCTCAGCTCCTGTTGGTCTCTGGGAGGGATACGTGGCAGCCATGGAGGCCTGTGACAGGGGTGCAGGCTTTGTAGGCAGTGAGAGGGTATTGAAAGAATGCCACATGGTTTTGGAGTCCACAGATCCATGGGAGGCTGACAGCAGGCCACAGATTAGGGCGCTATGGCTGGGGTGGACCCTCAGCCCTGGGAGCATCAACTGTCCCAGGGCAAATTGCGGAGGCTTTGGCCTTGGGTGGAGCCCACAAGGCCCGGTGCTGGAGTTGTATCCTTTCCAAAGAGCCTGCAGGTTTACCAGGGTGGTAGGGCAGTGGTTGGCGGAGTAGCACAGTAAGATGAGCCCTAAAAGCTTCAGAGGCTGCGGGGTAGGGGGTGCCACTGGGATACAGAAGGGAAGTCAGGGACCAAGGGAGTCCAAAACTTGCAGCCCGTGAGCTGCCACCATATGGCCAGGGGGACTTGTGTGTGGCCTAATGGGCTGTGATGCACAGTTTCCCCCAAGATGATCTGGGGTTAAGCAGGCCTCAGCCAGACCTGGGGGCCAGAACTGGGATGTCCCCATGAGCTGACCCTTAACCAAATATGCCAGCACCCTCTCGGTGTCATCCCTGTCCTACCTGGATGTGGATGTGGTCATCAGGTACCTGACCCAGGATGCTGACCTTGACCCCGAAGCTGAGAGGGAGCTGGTGGTGACTGGCAGTGACCTGATGTTATTGGACAAAAGGACTGGGGAAGGGGTGGTGCACCCATCTCTGCCTCTGCTGAGCACTGCCATTACACATGTGGAGGCCTCAGTCTTTGGTGAGTCGGGGCTGAACCACTGCAGTTGTCACGCCAGATGTTCACACTGATGCACACACTGGGGAGTGCAGCACTTTGTGCCCCCTTCTTTTTGAATTCTCAGCTGGGAAAGGGAGGTTGAGGCCACAGGAATGTCCTGTCCTAAGTGGTGCGCCCTTCCCTAGGCCAGGATTTTTGCACTATTTGCCACTTGATTGGGAGCCTAATTGTTGGCCCCTATTGGCCATTGAACACCCTCTGACCTCTTGTTTTGATTGGTGCTTAAATACTGGTTACCACAGATAGGAATACTGAGCTATTTCTGTGTTTGACTTTCTTTTCGGTGGCCAGATTTTCTTGCCTCTGTCCTTGAGTGGGCGGGGAGGTTCTGGGTCCAGATAGTCAAGCATCACCAAGCAACTGAAGGCAATTTAGGAAATGGAAGAAAATAAAAAGTATTTGGGTCCTGTTGTTCAGCATTGGCCACTGTCTACCTTTTGGAATACTTTGGTAGTTCTGAGTTGTAGGTGTACATTAAATGTATACAACAATTGTATCAATGAGTAAGGCTTTTAAGGTTTGGGATTAACTGTTTTCTAGAGTTTTCTCATCTAACATGTGAGCATTACCTCTGTCTAAACTTCTTCAAACATCACATTGAACTGATGTGTAAAAGGTGCATTATAATGTAATTGTTCAACACCTAAATTCTCCTCAGTTTAACCCCATTATACATAATAGCTCAGTGGGATTCTTGTAGTCTCTGTATGAATGGTTCTGATTTTAATATAGATTCTGGGAGGTATATCTACAATACAGAATTGCTCTTCAGAAAATGAGCTGCCCCCACCAGAATGCTTTTTCCTCACACTCCTTTTTTACTACTAGATCTGTTTCCTGCCATAGTCAAACAAACAAAACACCTCAGTTTTCATGAGCAAAGAATCCAGTAACACTAGAGTAAAAACTTTGTGCTTTACTGGCCTTGTTTTACACCAAGAAAAGAAAAGTGCTAGAACGATGGGTTAAGTGTTCCCAGAATGAGGGGGGAGGCAGTTAGTGTAATCTTGAGAAAATATAATTAAAATCAAAAATCTTTTGCAGGCACTATGTTAATGCACGTCACCTGCGTTATCATGTCTAATAGTCATGATACCTTTTGGAGTTGAGGAACTGAAGCTGAGCAGCTTGGTAACTTTCTTCAGTTCTCTCAGCTAGGATCTCAAATCCAGAGAGAGGCTGGATTTGAATCTATGCCCTTTTGATTCAAGCTTCTACGTTTTTAAACAATTAATTAATTTTAATCAGAGGCTAATTATTTACAATATTGTAGTGGTTTTTACCATACATTGACAAGAATTAGCCGTGGGTGTAAATGTGTTCTCGAGAAGGCAATGACTCCCTCTCCAGTATTCTTGCCTGGAAAATCCCATGGATGGAGGAGCCTGGTATGCTGCAGTCCATGAGGTCACTAAGAGTCAGACACGACTGAGTGACTTCACTTTGACTTTTCATTTTCATGCACTGGAGAAAGAAATGGCAAACCCACTCCAGTATTCTTGCCTGGAGAATCCCAGGGACGGGGAGCTTATTAGGCTGCCATCTATGGGGTCGCACAGAGTCAGATACGACTGAAGCAACTTAGCAGCAGCAGCAGCAGTAGCAGCAGTACATGTGTTCCCCATCCTTAACACCTCTCCCACCTACCTCCCCATCCCATCCCTCAGGGTCATCCCAGTGCACAGGGCCTGAGCACCCTGTCTCATGCATCAAATCTGGACTGGTGATCTATTTCACATATGGTAATATACATGTTTCAATGCTGTTCTATAGATGTTCTTTACATCTGTGTCTCTTTTGCTATCTCACATATAAGGTCATCGCTCCACCTTTCTAAATGCCATGCTGCTAAGTTGCTAAGTTGCTTCAGTTGTGTCCGACTCTGTGCGACCCCAGAGACAGCAACCCACCAGGCTCCCCCATCCCTGGGATTCTCCAGGCAAGAACACTGGAGTGGGTTGCCATTTCCCTCTACAATGCATGAAAGTGAAAAGTGAAAGTGAAGTCGCTCAGTCATGTCTGACCCTTAGCGACCCCATGGACTGCAGCCCACCAGGCTCCTCCGTCCATGGGAGTTTCCAGGTAAGAGTACCAGAGTGGGGTGCCATCGCCTTCATATATGCATTAATATACTGTATTGGTGATTTTCTTTCTGACTTAACTTCACTGTATGATAGGCTCCAGTTTCATCCACCACATTAAATGTGGTTCAAATTCATTCTTTTTCATAGCTGAGTAATATTCCATTGTGTATGTGTACCACAGCTTTGTTGTCCATTCCTCTAAGGATGGACCTCTAGGGTGTTTCCATGTCCTAGCTATTGTACACAATGTTGTGATGAACATTGGAGTACACGTGTCTCTTTCAATTCTGGTTTCCTCAGTGTGTATGCCCAGCAGTGGGATTGCTGAGTCATATGGCAGTTTTTTTTGTTTGTTTGTTTTGTTTTGTTTTGTTTTGTTTTTTAATGAATCTCCATGCTGTTCTCCATAGTGGCTGTACTAGTTTGCATTCTCACCAACAGTGTAAGAAGTTTCCCTTTTCTCCACACCCTCTCCAGCATGTATTGTTTGTACACTTTTTGATTGCACTCATTCTGACCAGCGTGAGGTGGTACCTAACTGCGGTTTTGATTTGCATTTCTGTGATAATGAGTGATGTTGGGCATGTTTTCATATATTTGTTAGCCATCTGTATGTCTTCTTTGGAAAATGTCTGTTTATTTCTTTGGCCCATTTTGTAATCGGGTCATTTATTTTTCTGGCATTGAACTACATGAGATGCTTGTGTACTTTTGAGATTAATTATTTGTCAGTTGTTTCTATTGCTCTTATTTTCTCCCATCCGAAGGCTGTCTTTTCACATTGCTTATACTGTCCTTCATTGTGCAAAAGCCTTTAAGTTTAATTAGGTCTCATTTGTTTATTTTTGCTTTCATCTCCATTGCTCTGGGAGGTGAGTCATTGAGGATACTGCTGGGGTTTATGTGAGAGAGTGTTTTGCCTATGCTTTCCTCTAGTAGATTTATAGTTTCTGGTCTTACATTTATATGTTTAATCCATTTTGATTTTATTTTTGTGAATGGTGTTAGAAAGTGTTCTAGTTTCATTCTTTTACAAGTGGTTGAGCAGTTTTCCCAGCACCGTTTGGTAAAGAGATTGTCCTTTCTCCATTGTATATTTTTGCCTCCTTTGTCAAAGATAAGCTGTCCATAGATTTGTGGATTTATCTCTAGGCTTTCAGTTCCATTCCATTGATCTGTATTTCTGTCTTTGTGCCAATACCATACTGTCTTGATGACTGAAGCTTTGTAGAATAGCGTGGAGTCAGGCAGGTTGATTCCTCCAGTTCCAGTCTTCTTTCTCAAGATTGTTTGACTATTTGAGGTTTTTCGTATTTCTCTACAAATTGTGAAATTATCTGTTATAGTTCTCTGAAACATACCATTGAAGCTTCCAGTTTTCTTAGCCATGGTACCACATCAGCCTCAGCGCTGCAGCAGGAGACTGGGATAGTGCTCTTCCAGCTGGAGGCTTCAAGGAGCATCTTTGTGAATAATGCAAACATGGCACTGGGCAAGTGCAAGAATAGTAGATGATGGCAATTGAGGAGAAGACAGGGTGATGAAAAGCCCATTCCTGACTTTCCAGTGGCTTCCCTGTCCTGTGAAGTTCTTTTGTATCTTGAAACCATTGTTTGACCCCCTTTGAGGTGGACATACCATAGTGTAACTGCTCCCCAGCCACCCTGCCCTCTCTCCTGTCTCTGTTTCAAGGACTTTTGTAGCTAAGAAATAAAAAGTAGAACACAGTCGTTAGCCACCCCAGAAGTCATCTCCACAAAGGCAGAATAAAAACAGGTGTCTTACGAGCTGGCATGGTACCAGAATCTGATGCACATCACAGGCAATCTCCTGGGAGATTCCAGAGACAGACAGAACTCTCAGCCTTCTGTATAGCCAGCAGATCTGACTCCTTACCTACTTGTCCTCATGTAAGAGGACTTCATGCCACCACGTCTCACTTTTGCTTCATCCTAAGTATGCCCAGCAAGTGCGGTGACACTTGTGTATTGGTTAATTGATGTTTGGGACTTAGATTTGAGCCCCACCTCATCTGCTGCCCCTTCCAAATTCATATTTGAAGTCTTTAAAACCAGTATGGCTCTATTTGGGCCTCTCACATGGAGAAGTGGTAAAGAATCCACCTACCGACACACAGGATGCAAGAGACGGCAGTACAATCCCTTGGGTTGGGAAGATCCCCTGGAGAAGGGCATGGCAACCCATTCCGGTATTCTTTCCTGGAGAATCCCACGGAAAGACGAGCCTGGTGGGCTACAGTCTATGGGGCCTCAAAGAGTCAGACACAACAGACTGTGTACACACGCACACACATGCACACACACAGAGCTCTATTTGCAGAGAGGGCTCTCAAGGACATGATTAATGTTACATGAAGTCCTATGAATGGAGCCCCGCCCTAGAGATGATCATATGAAGGAAAGTGAGAAAGAAAGATGAGTATCATATGATATTACTGATATGTAGAATCTAAAATGTGATACAAAAGATTTATTCACAAAGCAGAAACAGAAGCTTTGCAAGCATAGAAAGCAAACTCATGATTACCAAAGGGGAAAGGCTGGGTAAGGATACATTTGCAGTTTGGGATTAGCACTTACAGACTGCTGTATATGAAATAGAAAAACAATTAGTTTCTACTATAGAGTGCATGAAGCTATATTCAGTAGCTTATAATTAACTATAATGGAAAATAATATGAAAATATATATATAACTGAATTACTTTGCTGTACACCAGAAAATAGCACAACATTGTAAATCAAATATACTTCAAATTTCTACCAAAAGAATGAGGCCCTGGTCTCACAACCATTCATCTGATTGTGCACACTTGCACATGCATACATAAACAAACACTTCCATGTTCTTATAAGAGGACACCTGAGAGCACATGCATTCTCTCTCTCCCTCTCACTGCACCCTCACCTTTCTTATCTCTCTGTCTCCATATGTGCACTGAGGAAAGGCCAGAAGGCAATATAGATGGTGGCCATCTACAGCCCAGAAAAAGGGCCCTCACTGGAAGCCAAATTTACTGGCTCCCTGGTTGTGAAGTTGTAGCCTCCAGAACTGTGAGAAAAGAAGTTTCTATTCTTTAGTCCACCCAGTGTAGATCAAGGGAGTGATTCAGCATTTTGTTACAGAATCTAAAGCATACTAATCCAGTTGGTTTATACTAGTGAAAAATTAGCCTCTCATCTTTATGACAGGAGCCAGTTTCGCAACTGGGAACCAGGTGCCCACTGAAGTTAGGTGTCTCCCTCCCACGGAAACTGAGAGAGAGTGCTCTCTTGATTGATGTTTACATTCCAAAGAGATGTTTGCTAGCTCCTTGAAAAAGATATTTCCGGGTTGTAAAGCAGAATAGGAGACTTTTATGGCCTTGAAAAGTATAGTCATACTTTCAGGGACTTTCCTGGAAGTCCAGTGGTTAGGCTTCTGTGCTTCAACTGCAGGGTGTACTAGTTCCATCCTTGGTCAGGGAAGCAAGATCCTGCATGCAGATCATGGTGCAGTGTGTGTGTTCATGCTCAGTCGCTCAGTTGTATCCAACTCTCTGTGACCCTCTGGACTGTAGCCCACCAGACTCCTCTATCCATGGGATTCTCCAGGCAAAAATACCTGAGTGGGTTGCCATTTCTTCCTTCATGCTGCAGACAAAACATAAAAAAATAAAATGAAATTATATGCACAGTTTCAAAGGGAAGCACAGAAACAACTTACACGTTTCTAAAGCAAATGATTTAAGGAAATGAGGGGCCACCTCTCCCCTTATTTTCAACAGGGAATATTGAGCCTCTTAGTTTTAATTTGTGTGCATTCTTACAGTAGCTCTTTCTACAATGTGGTGCATCCTGCAAACTTGCTAAACTCCATCATTAGACTAGTCATTCTTTTGGAAACTCCATCAGATTTTCTGTATGGGTGTACATGTCTGCAAATAAAGGCAATTTTTCCTTTTCTCTCCAATCTGGATGCATCTTATTGCTCCATTTCTGTCATTATGGGTTGGACTCTCCCAGTTTTCTGCATGCCTGGTTAATTTAGATTTGCTATCAGGCATTATGATTTCACCCTGGGTTCTGGGTATTCTTTGTATTCTGGTCTGGGATGCTGTGAAGTGACTTTGATTTGAAATAGTTGGAAGCTTTTGATATTTTCTTTGAAGATTTGCTATGTGGGACCAGAGCACCTTTCAGTGTCAGTTCAGTCGCTCAGTTGTGTCCAAGTCTTTGTGACCCCATGGACTACAGCACAGCAGGCCTCCCTGTCTGTCCCCAACTCCCAGAGCTTCCTCAAACTCATGCCCATTGAATCGATGATGCCATCCAACCATCTTGTCCTCGGTTGTTCCCTTCTCCTCCTGCCTTCAATCTTTCCCTGCATCAGGTTCTTTTCTAATGAGTCAGTTCTTCGCATCAGCTGGACAAAGTATTGGAGTTTCAGCTTCAACATCAGTCCATCCATGAATATTCAGGACTCATTTCCTTTAGGATGGACTGCTTGGATCTCTTCGCAGTCCAAGGGACTCTCAAGAGTATTCTCCAACACCACAGTTCAAAAGCACCAATTCTTTGGCACTCAGCTTTCTTTATAGTCCAACTCTCACATCCGTCCTTTCAGTGTAGGATTCATATTTTCCCCACACTACTCAGCTGAGAGTGCTGTGTTCAGTTCTTCGCATCAGCTGGACAAAGTATTGGAGTTTCAGCTTCAACATCAGTCCATCCATGAATATTCAGGACTCATTTCCTTTAGGATGGACTGCTTGGATCTCTTCGCAGTCCAAGGGACTCTCAAGAGTATTCTCCAACACCACAGTTCAAAAGCACCAATTCTTTGGCACTCAGCTTTCTTTATAGTCCAACTCTCACATCCGTCCTTTCAGTGTAGGATTCATATTTTCCCCACACTACTCAGCTGAGAGTGCTGTGAGCTCCCTGCCCCAGGCTTCCTGAAATTATGAGGTTTGTCACTGTGACCCGTAGGGACAGTCACCAGTCCCTTTCCAGCTTGGGTGCTGGGCAGAGTTACTGTTTATCCTCTCCAGTGGCCCTTTCCTTTACCTTGAGTACTTTCTTCACAGTCCTGTGGAGGTCAATGGTCTGTGGCAGACTCCAGGGTGACTCTCGGTCGATATGCAGGCTTCTCTCCCACTGTCTGTCCCTTCTCTCCCATCTTCTGTCGACCAACTCTAGAGCCTTCCAATTTCAGTACCATCTTCTAAACGACAGGTATTCATTGGGTTCCACCAGGAAACTCTCTCCAGAGAGTCAGCTGGGTACAATTGCTGAGCTAACCTGTAAACATACCTGTGACTTACTTTTTACATAACTGGAGATTTTATAGTTCTTCATCTCCTACACCTATTTTCCCCACACCCCACACTTCCGCGAGCCATGCATTTGTTCTGTTTCTATGATTCTGCTTTCCTTTTTTTTTTTAGATTCCACATATAAGAGAGATCAAGCAGTATTTATCTTCCTCTGTCTGGCTTCTTTGCTCAGCAAAATACCCTCTAAATCTATGCATGTTGTCAAAATGGCAAGATTTCATTTTTTATGGCTGAGATATACATGTTCCAAGGATGAGATGGTTGGATGGCATAACTGACTCAATGGACACAAGTTTGAGTAAACTCCAGGAGTTGGTGATGGACAGGGAGGCCTGGTGTGCTGCAGTCCATGGGGTTGCAAAAAGTCGGACATGACTGAGCGAGTGAACTAAACTGAACTGATACACGCACCACATTTTGTTTGTTCATTCATCTGTTACTGGATAGTTCTTTTGCTTCCTCTTCTTGGCTACTGTAAATAGCACTGCAACAAACATTGGACTTCATATACCTTTTCACATTAGTGCTTTCGTTTTCTTTGAATAAATCCTCAGATGTGAGATGGCTGGATCATATGGCCATTCAATTTTTAACATTTTGAGAAACCTCTATACTGTTTTCCATGGTGATTGCATCACTTTACATTCCCGTCAGCAAGGTACAAGACTTCCCTATCTCCACATTGACACCAACATTTGTTATTTGTTGTCCGCCTGGTGATAGCCACTCTGAAAGACTTTGATGATATCACATTGGGGTTTTGATTTGCACTCCACTAGCTAATAGCTCTGGACCTCGGCTTTGTGGTCTGGGAACTCAAGTTTGTAAGAATACCTACCTGGCCGGGTTGTCATGAGAACTGACTGGTGAGCATGAATAAAGTGGGTATAATTAGGATACATAGGAAGTCAGTGTCACATAAATGTTGGCCACCATTCTTTCTTTGTCTCTTTAGTTTTTTAATTAAGAAAGCATGATAATATTTTTACAAGAGACCTGGCAAATACAGAACAAATGTACATATAGTTCTGCTATATATTGCAATTAATTTTCAGTTGAGAAATAAGGATTTTTAGGTGGAGTTTCAATATCAAACTCTCAAAAATTAATGGAATGAATATACACTAAAGTAGAAGGATATAGTAGACCTGAAATGCACCATGAACCAATTCAATGTAATTTAGATGATCTACTTTTCACACAACAGTAGGATACAAATTCTGTTTAAGTACCCACAAGCTATAAACTAGGAGACACTGGAACATACATACACAACTTGTGCAGGTTTTAAGCCACCTTCTGCTTAAGAAGACAGGAGAAGGGGCAGTGGGGGAGGGGGTGGTGCCTCAAACTCCTGGGCTGATCAGGGATAGTCAACACCTCTTATGTCCCTAGGGACATAAGAGCATGAAAGTAAAAGTGTTAGTCGCTCAGTTGTGTCCAACTCTTTGTGACCCCATGGACTGTGGCCTAACAGGCTCCTCTGTCATGGACATCTCCAGGCAAGAATACTGGAGTGGTTTGCTCTTTCCTTCTCCAGGGGATCTTCCTGAACCAGGGATCAAACCTGAGTCTCCTGCAATTCAGGCAGATTCTTTACTGTCAGGGAGGCACCAGGGAAACCACCAGGGAAGCCCATAGGAACATCAAACCAGGGGCAAAAGTTCAACAGAGTCTCCTGTAATATCACTGAATTGTTAGAAACCAATATCAAAAGAGACTTGAAAATAGCCCACATATTTTCAAATGCAATGTGACATTTACCAAAAGAGATCTTTGACTTAGGCATTGAAAGCCTCAATAGTTGGCCACCATTCTTTACTGTGTTGCTGCTATTGTAGTCATCGCTATGTGTACCAGTTACTGTGGCTGCATAAGAATTTACCCTGAAGAGGTGGTGGCTTAAAACCTGCACAAGTTGTGTGCATAGAGTCTGTGGGTCGGGAATTAGGACAGGCGACAGAGGGGACTGTTTTCTCTGCTGTGTGATGTCTGAGGCCTGGGCTGGGAAGCCTGAGGCAGGTGGTCACGGAATCCTTTGAGGGCACACTAACTCACATGTCTGCCATCTGGGATGCACAGAAGGCGGGCTCTGAGGATCAGAGCACTTTAGGGGAGCTTGGCTTCCTCCCAGTGCTGTGACCTCAGGGGATACTGTCTTCCCAGAGGCAGCTCAGGGATCCCACTGTCCTGGGACCAATCCAGAAGCGCACTGCCATCTGCCACTCAGCCTTGGACGTCATACAGCATCACTTTCTGCCACACTCTATCGGAACAACCAGTCCCAATCCAGCTTAGACTCAAGTGTCAGGGACACAGACCCTACCTCTGTCTGTAGAGAAGGCTGAAAAGCCCACCTCAGCAGAGCACCTGGGCCCAAAGGCCATCATGTCCATTGGCCGGAAAGGCTCCCAGCTACACAGTTATGATGGTTGTCATGTTTATGTGCAGAGAAAGGCGAATGAACCATTCACTTCACTTGCACAGGGAATGTCCTTTATGAAGGTAAGTGGTAGCTCTGTGGTTTGAGAAAAGTGTTGACTATCCCTGATCAGCCCAGGGGTTTGAGGCACCACCCCCTCCCCCACTGCGCCTTCTCCTGTCTTCTTCAACACGTGCATTTTCTGCCACTGGGTGAAAGAAGCGCCTCATGGCCAATTTTCGTGTCTTGAGAAGAAAATATCTCTCTCCCAGAAGCAGAAGGTGAGAATGTCGTCTCTTGCCTCATGACATTCCTCACCTAGAAAATGGGGACTATTCCGGCTTCTCCATCACACTATATTTGGAACATTGAATCATTAAATAAACTCATTCAAAACAGTGCCTGCCCAGCACAAAACAAACCACTCCATTACTCGTAATGAGGTAAAATTCATGGGGCACTCAGAGTTTGAGATGGTCTAGAAAGACATATAGAATTCATGGAAAATTAAATGTTCATGCAGACAATGCTTAAAATTCTCCAAGCCAGGCTTTAGCAATACGTGAACCATGAACTTCCAGATGTTCAAGCTGGTTTTTGAAAAGGCAGTGGAACCAGAGATCAAATTGCCAACATCTGCTGGATCATTGAAAAGTCAAGAGAATTCTATAAAAGCATCTATTTCTGCTTTATTGACTATGTCAAAGCCTTTAACTGTGTGGATCACAATAAACTGTGGAAACTTCTGAAAGAGATGGAAATACCAGACCACCTGTCATGCCTCTTGAAAAACCTGTATGCAGGTCAGGAGCAACAGTTAGAACTAGACATGGAGCAACAGACTGGTTCCAAAAAGGAAAAGGAGTATGTCAAGAATGTATATTGTCACCCTGCTTATTAACTTATATGCAGAGTATATCATGAGAAATGCTAGGCTGGAGGAAGCACAAGCTGGAATCAAGATTGCCAGGAGAAATGTCAATAACCTCAGATATGCTGATGACACCACCCTTATGTCAGAAATTGAAGAAGAACTAAAGAGCCTCTTGATGAAAGCGAGAGGAAAGTGAAAAAGTAGGCTTAAAGTTCTACATTCAGAAAATGAAGATCATGGCATCTGGTCCCATCACTTCAAAGTAAATAAATGGGGAAACATTGGAAACAATGACCAACTTTATTCTTTGTGCTCTAAGATCACTGCAGATAGTAACTGCAGCCATGAAATAAAAAGACACTTACTACTTGGAAGGAAAAATATGACCAACCTGCTGTTGCTGCTGCTGCTAAGTTGCTTCAGTCATGTCTGACTCTGTGCAACCCCGTAAATGGTAGCCCACCAGGCTCCCTCATCCCTGGGATTCTCCAGGCAAGAACACTGGAGTGGGCTGCCATTCTCCAATATATCAAAGTGAAAAGTGAAAGTGAAGTCGCTCAGTCATGTCCAACTCTTAGTGACTCCATGGGACTGCAGCCTACCAGGCTCCTCCACCCATGGAATTTTCCAGACAAGAGTACTGGAGTGGGTTGCCATTGCCTTCTCCGATGACCAACCTAGACAACATATTAAATAACAGAGACATTACTTTGTCTACAAAGGTCCGTCTAGTCAAAGTTATGGTTTTGCCAATGGTCATGTATGGATATGAGAGTTGGACTATAAAGAAAGCTGAGCACTAAAAATGGATGCTTTTAAACTGTGGTGTTGAAGAAGACTCTTGAGAATCCCTTGGATTGCAAGGAGATTCAACCAGTCCATACTAAAGGAGATCAGTCCTGGGTGTTCTTTGGAAGGACTGATGTTGAAGCTGAAACTCCAGTACTTTGGCCACCTATGTGAAGGAATGATGTTGAAGCTGAAACTCCAGTACTTTGGCCACCTGATGTGAAGAGCTGACTCATTTGAAAAGACCCTGATGGTGGGAAAGACTGAGGGCAGGGAGAGAAGAGGACAACAGAGGATGAGATGGTTGGATGGCATCACCGACTCAATGGACAGGGGTTTGGGTGGACTCTGGTAGTTGGTGATGGACAGGGAGGCCTGGCGTGCTGCGGTTCATGGGGTCACAAAGAGTCAGGCATGACTTAGCAACTGAACTGAACTGAACTGAAGACAGGCTGTCCCACATTTCCGCCCGTGGCCTGGCACACGAGAGTCACTCAGGGACAAGTGGCTGAATGAGCAGATGGGTGTGAGGACAGCAGAAATTTGGCACTGAGCTGGGCATCTGATCACATCTATCTGGTGGACAGTCCTTCCCACCTGAAGGCATGGAGAAGACAATCACCTTTGTCTTCTTGTGACCAAGCAGAAACTGCTGTTACTGAGACAAGAGATTTCTCCAGCCCAGGAGGTCCTTAGGGCCCCTCTCATGTCCTTGTTCCTCAGACAGTAAATGAAGGGGCTGAACATGGGAGGTATCACCGCATATAACACCATGGTCACTGAGTCCTTGGCTGTGTAGGAGGAAGAGAGGAGCAGGGACACCCCAAGCAGGGTCCCATAGAATAATGACACCACAGCAAGGTGGGGACTGCAAGTGGAAAAGGCTTTCAGCTTTCCTGGGAAGACCAAAGTCTCAGGATGGCTGAGATATTGTGCATGCAGGAGGCACAGATACAGACAAACAAGTGACAAAAAGAAAGCTCCCCAAGGTATAAACCACCAACTCACTGAAGCGGATATCTGAGCAGGAGAGCTTTAGCAATGCATAGAGTTCAGAGAAGATGTGGTGAATTTGCACAGAGTTCACAGAAGATGTGGTGAATTCTGACACTTGTGCAGAATGCCAGTGTGCTCATTAGGACAGCGTGGATCAAGGGATAGATGTTTGTGACTATCAGAACCAAAGGCACGATGTAATACAGGATCGGGGTCTCATGGTTGTGGCATAGTAGAGAGGGTGACATATGGCTACAAATGTCATAAGCCATCACTGCCAAGAGGACGGTGTCCAGCTCTAGAAACAAAATTAGGAAATACATCTGAGTGAGGCATGCCACGCAGGGGATGGCTTGGCTCTGGGTCTGGATGTTTAGCAGCATCTTCGGTACAGTGATGGAGGTGAAGCAGATGTCCACTCTGGACAGGGTGTCTATGAAGAAGTACATGGGGGTGTGGAAGTAAGAGGTTGAGCTGATGGCCAGGATAATGAATACGTTCCCCAAAACAGCGACCAGGTCCATGGACAGGAAGAGACAGAAGAGGAGGGGCTGATGTTTGGGCACCTCTGACAGTCCTAGGAGGAGGAATTCTGAGATGACAGTTCGGTTGCCTCTTCCCATGGCTTCTGATTTCTGTGAGTAGCATTGGAAATACATCTGTCAACAAGACCAGAGGCAATCTGGGGAATCACACACTGCAGCCTCCCTCGGTGGTTAAAACCATACTGGTTACCTTTTACCAACGAGCTCCAGCCTGGGGTAGTAAGGACATGACTTATTTGCGGGGCTGTCTGGTCACCACAGAATGGAGAAGGGGCGAGCTGTGGCTCTCCTTGTGATTTACCTTCTCAGTCAGGCACTCCTGCTTCCCCAGGAGGAAAGAAGAACCAGACAGCGATGAATGGAAGGCCTGCTTTGGGGAGAGTGGCTGGAGACAGCAAAGGCAATTGAGTTGTCACCGGGAGTGCATTGGTTGGATCCCTAAGAGTTTTTTTGTTTTAGTCAGGAAAGAGTCTGGGTGAGGACCCCTAGGACAAATTCTTTGTGTGTGTGTTGTGCACAAGTGTGTGTGTGTGTCTGTCTGTCTGTCTGTCCTGAGACATAGCTCCTTCATAGATGGATACATAGACATATATGTTATGTGTTTATATTCACAGAAAGATTCACAAAACGATGTTCTCCAAAATACTAACCGACAGTGGTTATCTCTGGGGATGGGAGCTTTACTTGTGTCTTTCTTTCAATGCTAAACAAGTGTAAATCTCCCAAACTATACTGCTTGCATGTTAAGAGGTCTTTCAGGAGGTGTGTGTGATGGTCTATGTTGGAGGCACAATCCCAGTGAGGAGCTCAAGGCTCATGAGACCCTGCCATACTTAAGGGCATGTCTAAGAAGTTATGTCCCTTTGTCTTTGTCACTCCTTTTCAAGTCCATGTCACAGAATCCACAAAGGCTAAATGCTCATGTGGTGTGATTCCACTAGGCATCCTGGTGTGCACTTACAAGTCTAAAATCCAGAGGAACTCCAAAACTGATTGAAACCTGATTTTAGAATGTTGACTCTAGAATAGGCAGATGATGAAGCTGTCCATCAAAAAAATTTAATGAATCTCAAAAAAGATAAAAACAAAAGGTGCACACCAAGATAGATTGTGATCAAGCCATCAAAAACCAAAGAGAACCTTGAAAACAGCAAAGCAGGAGCAACTTTTTTGTACAAGTTGATCCTCATAAGAGTGACAGTTTCTCATCAAAATCCATGAAGTCTAGAAGGCAATCGGGTTACATATTGAAAGTTCTGAAAAAAAAAAAAAAAAAAAAAACAACTGTCACCTGAGAACTCCATACCTGGCAAAACTTTCCTCCAAAATAGAGCAACAAATTAAGACATTCCCTGATAAATTCAATCTGAGGTAATTCATTTCTAGTAGATGAGCTCTACAAGCAGTGCTGAAGGGAGATTTTTAGATTGAGATGAAAGGACAGTAGACAATAATTTGAAGTTGTGCTGAGAAATAAAGCATATCAACAAAAGTAAATACATAAGTAAACATAAAAGTTAATATTAATGTATTTCCAGTTTATAATTTCTCTCTTTTCATGTATGATTATATACAAAAACATAAAACAATGATTATAAAACAATGCCAATGGGCACACAATGTAGAAAGATATAAACTGTGGCAATAACATTATAAAAGGGTTTAGAACAACCTAGTTTGATTTAATGTCAACTTGCTTCAATAGTTGAGTTACTTCAAACTAGATTCTTCTAAATATTTATAAAAGATATTCATTGTACTCTCCAGGGAAACACTAAGAACATATACACTGAAATAAATGAGAAGGGACTCAAGATGGTAAGTATCTAGAAAATACCAATCTAACCCACGTTTGTCAGTAATGGAGGACCTGAGAGATAAAAGATATAATACATATGCAAGGAAAAAGATAATTGGTGAAAGGAAGCTCTTATCAATAACTACTTTAAATGTAAGTGGATTATCTGCTCCAAATAAAATTAGAGATGAGAAAAAATGGATCTAAAAAATATGATCCAACTACACACGATGTGCAAGAAACTCACTTTAGAACCAAAAGCACAAGTGGGTTGAAAGTTAGATGAAAAAGCTTTCTATATAAATAATACTCAAAAGAGATCTAGGGTGGCTGTAGTAACATCAGATAAAATTAGACTTTTAAGTCAAACTTTATCAAAAAAGACAAAGATCATACAATGATGAAAATGATAAATTAATAAAACAGATATAACTATTGTAAGCATAGTTTACACCTAACAACAAAATCCCAAATTGTTTGAAGTAAACATTGATAGAATAGCAGGGAGAGACAACCATTCTACAGTGGCAATTGGAGACTTCAATACTCTACCTTTAATAATGGGTAGAACAGCCAAACAGAAGATAAGTGAAGAAGAGGACTTTAACAACATAAAAAACCAACTAGACCTAGCATATGTATACAATATCCACCACTGAACAACAGCAGAATACATGGAATATTCTCCAGAATAGACCATGTGTTGGGCAAAAGAAGTCTTGGGAAAGCTTAAAAAATTGAAATAATCTATATTGTGATCTGTACCTTCAATGAAAGGAAACCACAAGTCAAGTAACAGAGAGAAAAATTGAAAATTCACAAATATGTGGAAATTAAATAACATAGTCTTGAAACAAACAGTGAATCAAGAAGAAATTACAGGTACATTAGAAAATAATTTGAGATGAAACAAAATGAAAAAAACACCCCAAAACTTACGGTATACTTTGAAAGAAGTGCTCAGAGGGAAATTTATGACTGTAAACACCTGCCTTAAAAAAGATCAGGAACAAGGCAAGGATGCTGACTTTCATCATTTCTGCTCAACATTGGGCTGGAAATTTTAGCCATTGCAATTAAATAAGAAAGAGCACCTAAAATGGAAAGTAAGAATCATGAGTAACTCTACTAACAGATGATTTGATCTTATATATAAAATCCTAAAAAATCCTTGGATAGCAAAGATATCCAACCGGTCCAGCCTAAAGGAAATCAACCCTGAATATTCATTGGAAGGATTGATGCTGGAGCTGAAATTTCAATATTTTGAACACCTGATGGAAAGAACTGACTCATTTGAAAAGACCATGATACCAGGAATGATTGAAGGCAGGAGAAGAAGGGGACAACAGAGGATGAGATGATTGGGTGGCATCACCAACACAATGGATGTGAGTTTCAGCAAGCCATGGGAGTTGGTGAAGAACAGGGAAGACTGGCATTCTGCAGTCCATGGGGTCACAAAGCACCAGACACCACTGTGTGACTGAACTGAACTGAAACAAAATAATCCACATAAAGAACTTAGTAGACCTATTTATTTAATTCATCAGAGTTGTGATATGAGATCAACACACAGACATAATTCAATTAAGTAACTACATAATCAGTTTACTTCAGTTGCTCGATGTGTCTGAACTTAGTGACCCCATGGACTGCAGCATGCCAAGCTTCCCTGTCCATCACTAACTACAAGAGGTTACTCAAACTCATGTCCATTGAGTCAGTGATGCCATCCAACCATCTCATCCTCTGTTGTCGCCTTTTGCTCCTGCCCTTAATCTTTCCCAGCATCAGGATCTTTTTAAATGAGTCAGCTCTTTACATCAGGTGGCCAAAGTATTGGAGTTTCAGCTTCAGCATCAGTCCTTCCAATGAACATTCAGGACTAATTTCCTTTAGGATGGACTGGCTGGATCTCCTTGCAGTCCAAGGGACTTCAAGAGTCTTCTCCAACACCACAGTTCAAAAGCATCAATTCTTAGGCATTCAGCCTTCTTTATGGATCCACTCTCACATCCATACATGACTACTGGAAAAACCATAGCCTTGACTAGACGGACCTTTCTTGGCAAAGTAATGTCTCTGCTTTTTAATATGCTCTCTAGGCTCGTCATAACTTTCCTTCCAAGGAGTAAGTGTCTTTTTATTTCATGGCTGAAGTTACTATATGCAGTGATCTTAGAGCCCAAAAAAATAAAGTCAGCCACTGTTTCCACTGTTTCCCCATCTATTTGCCACGAATTATGGGGCCCAAGGCCATGACCTTAGTTTTCTGAATGTAGAACTTTAAGCCAACCTTTTCACTCTCCTCTTTCACTTTCATCAAGAAGCTCTTTAGTTCTTCTTCACTTTCAGCCATAAGGGTAGTGTCATCTGCATATTTGAGGTTATTGATATTTCTCCCAGCAATCTTGATTCCAGCTTGTGATTCATCCAGCACAGCATTTCTCATGATGTACTCTGAATATAAGTTAAATAAGCAGGGTGACAATATACAGCCTTGACATACTCCTTTTCTTATTTGGAACCAGTCTGTTGTTCCATATCCAGTTCTAACTTTTGCTTCCTGACCTGCGTACAGATTTATCAGGAGGCAAGTCAGGTGGTCTGATTCCTATCTCTCTCAGAATTTTCCACAGTTTGTTGCAATCCACACAGTTAAAGGCTTTGGCATAGTCAATAAAGCAAAAATTAATGTTTGTTCTGGAACTGTCTTTCTTTTTTGATGATCCAGCGGATATTGGCAATTTGATCTCTAGTTCCTCTGCCTTTTCTAAAACCAACTTGAACATATGGAAGTTCACAGTTCACATACTGTTGAAGCCTGGCTTGGAGAGTTTTGAGCATTACTTTACTGGCGTGTGTTCAGTTCAGTCAGTTCAGTTGCTCAGTCATGTCCGATTCTTTGCGACCCCATGAATTGCAGCATGCCAGGCCTCCCTGTCCATCACCAACTCCCAGAGTTCACTCAGACTCACATCCATTGAGTCCATGATGCCATCCAGCCATCTCATCCTCGGTCGTCCCCTTCTCCTCCTGCCCCCAATCCCTCCCAGCATCAGGGTCTTTTTCCAATGAGTCAGCTCTTCACATGATGTGGCCAAAGTACTGGAGCTTCAGCTTTAGCATCATTCCTTCCAAAGAAATCCCAGGGTTGATCTCCTTCAGAATGGACTGGTTGGATCTCCTTGCAGTCCAAGGGACTCTCAAGAGTCTCCAACACCACAGT
>SJXQ01010878.1:344995-358311 GCA_006408695.1 Aepyceros melampus | reverse complement strand
TCCTTACAGTCCAAGGGACTCTCAAGAGTCTTCTCCAACACCACAGTTCAAAAGCATCAATTCTTCTGTGCTCAGCCTTCTTCACAGTCCAACTCTCACATCCATACATGACCACAGGAAAAACCATAGCCTTGACTAGACGGACCTTAGTCGGCAAAGTAATGTCTCTGCTTTTGAATATACTATCTAGGTTGGTCATAACTTTCCTTCCAAGGAGTAAGCGTCTTTTAATTTCATGGCTGCAGTCACCATCTGCAGTGATTTTGGAGCCCAAAAAAATAAAGTTTGACACTGGAGAAGCCACCTCGCCCCGAGGTCAGGGGCAGCAGCTGGGAGGAGCCACCCATGCCCGAGGCCAGGGCCGGCGGCCAGGAGGAGCAACCCGAGGAGTGGTGGCTGGGCAGGCACAGGAGGGCCTAGAGGAGCTATCCTACGTTGAAGGTCAGGAACAGTGGTGGTAAGGAGATACCCCTCATCCAAGGTAAGGAGCAGTGGCTGTGCTTTGCTGGAGCAGCCGTGAAGATATACCCCATGCCCAAGGTAAGAGAAACCCAAGTAAGATGGTAGGTGTTGCAAGAGGGAATCAGAGGGCAGACACACTGAAACCATACTGGCGTGTGAGATGAGTACAGTTGTGTGGTAGTTTCAGCATTCTCTGGCATTGCCTTTCTTTGCAATTGGAAGGAAAACTGACCTCTTCCAGTCCTGTGGCCACTGCTAAGTTTTCCAAATTTGCTGGCATATTGAGTGCAGCACTTTCACAGCATCATCCCTCAGGATTTAAAATAGCTAAACTGGAATGCCATCACTTCCACTAGCTTTGTTTGTATTGATTCTTCCTAAAACCCACTTGACTTCACATTCCAGGATGTCGGGCTCTAGGTGAGTGATCACATCATCATGATTTTCTGGGTCATGAAGATCTTTTTGTACAGTATTTCTGTGGATTCTTGCCACCTCTTCTTAATATCTTCTGCTTCTGTTAGGTCCATACCATTTCTGTCCTTTATTGAGCCCATCTTTGCATGAAATGTTCCCTTGGTATCTCTAATTTTCTTGAAGAGATCTCTAGTCTTTCCCATTCTGTTATTTTCCTCTATATCCTTTCACTGATCACTGAGGAAGGATTTCTTATCTCTCCTTGCTATTCTTTGAACTCTGCATTCAAATGGGTATATCTTTCCTTTTCTCCTTGACCTTTCACTTCTCTTATTTTCACAGCTATTTGTAAGGCCTCCTCAGAGAGCCATTTTCCTTTTTTGCATTTCTTTTTCTTGGGGATGGTCTTGATCCCTGTCTCCTGTACAATGGCACGGACCTCTGTCCATAGTTCATAAGGAACTCTGTCTATCAAATCTTGTCCCTTAAATCTATTTGTCACTTCCACTGTATAATCATAAAGGATTTGATTTAGTTTGTACCTGAGTGGTCTAGTGGTCTTCCCCCTTTTCTTCAATTTTAGTCTGAATTTGGCAATAAGTAGTTCATGATCCAAGCCACAGTCAGCTCCCCATCTTATATTTGCTGACTGTATACAGCTTCTCCCTCTTTGCTGCAATGAATATAATCAATCTGATTTCAGTGTTGGCCATCTGGTGATGTCCACATGTAGAGTCTTCTCCTGTATTGTTGGAAGAGGGTGTTTACTATGACCAGTGTGTTCCATTGGCAAAACTCTAGTAGCCTTTGCTCTACTTCATTCTGTCCTGCAAGGCCAAAGTTGCCTGTTACTCCAGGTGATTCTTGACTTCCTACTTTGCATTCCAGACCCCTATAATGAAAAGGACATCTTTTTTGGATGTTAGTCATAGAGGTCTCAAAATTCTCCAAGCCAGTCTTCAGTAATATATGAACTGTGTACTTCCAGATGTTCAAGCTGATTTTAGAAAAGGCAGAAGAACCATAGATCAAATTGCCACCATCTGCTGGATCATCAAAAAAGCTAGAGAATTCAAAAAAAAATGCCTCATCTATTTCTGCTTTATTGACTATGCCAAAGCCTTTCACTGTGTTGATCACAATGAACTGTTGAAAATTGTGAAAAAGTGGGAATACCAGACCTCATGACCTGCCTCTTGAGAAATCTGTATGCAGGTCAGGAAGCAACAGGTAGAACTGGACATGGAAAAACAAACTGGGTTCAAATTGGGAAAGGAGTACATCAAGGGTGTATATTGTAACCCTTCTTATTGAACTTACATGCAGACTACATCATGAGAAACACTGTGCTGAATGAAGCTAAATGTGGAATCAAGATAGATGAGAGAAATATCAATAACCAAAGGTATACAAATGACACCACCCTCACGGCAGAAAGTGAGGAAGAGCTAAAGAGCCTCCCTATGAAAGTGAAAGAGGAGAGTGAAAACGTTGGCTCTAAACTCAGCATTCAGAAAACTAAGATTATGGCATTTGGTCCCATCACTTCATGGCAAATAGATGGCGAATCATTGGAAACAGTGGCTGACTTTATTTTTGGGGAGCTCCAAAATCACTGCAGATGGTGACTTCAGCCATGAAATTAAAAGACACTTACTCCTTGGAAGGAAAGTTATGACCAATCTAGCTGCTGCTGCTAAGTCGCTTCAGTCATGTCCAACTCTGTGCAACCCCATAGATGGCAGCCCACTAGCTCCTCTGTCCCTGGGATTCTCCAACCTAGACAGCATATTAAAAAGCAGAGACATTACTTTGCCAACAATGGTCTGTGTAGTCAAGGCTATGGTTTTCCAGTAGTCATATATGCACATGAGAGTTGGAATATAGAAAAAGCTGAATGCCGAAGAATTGAAGCTTTGTACTGTGGTGTTAGAGAAGACTCTTGAGAGTCCCTTGGGCTGCAAGGAGATCCAACAAGTCCATCCTAAAGGAAATCAGTCCTGAGTGTTCATTGGAAGGACTGATGTTGAAGCTGAAACTGCAATACTTTGGCCACCTGATGTGAAGATCTGAGTCATTTGAAAAGACCCTGATACTGGGAAAGATTGAGGGCAGGAGGAGAAGGGGATGACATAGGATGAGATGGTTAGATGGCATCACTGACTCAATGGATATGAGTTTGAGTAATTCCAGTAGTTGGTGATGGACAGGGAGGCCTAGCGTGCTGTGGAGCATTGGGTTGCAAAGAGTTGGACACGACTCAGCAACTGAACTGAACTGAAATTAAATGGAAAGATTTTCCATGTACATGGATTGGGAGACTTAATATTGTTAAGATGACAGTACTCACAAAGTGGTCTACAGACAAGGCAGTCGTCATCAAAATCTCAACAGCTTTTTTTGTTGTTGTTGTTGCACAAATGGAAAAGCTCATCCAAAAATGCATAGGGAATTGCACGGGAACCCAACTTCCTGGTGCTTTGTTATTCTGCTCCTATCTTCAGTACTATGAGGTCCTCCATGTCCCTCCAGGGAGCTTACCTCATTTACTCACAGCTATGTTTTGTCACTTACAAGCAAAGAGATTCAAGTCATGCAGACATGCACAGGTGAGTTTCAAGCAACAGACTCAAGAAACACAAGCTGTTTGGGGGTGATTTGCAATTACTTACTTGGTCAAGTTGCGAGAAGGCCAAGTGACTCCCTTCACATTGCAAGGGAAGGGAGCAGAGAACCCAGCTGTTACCACTGAGCAAATGGGGCTGTGTGTTCTCTGAGGGCAAACTCTGGGGTTTGAGTAGAGGCTTCCATTAAGCCATCTTTAAGTGTAACTGCAGGACAAACAGTCACTTGTCATGGTCTTAGGTAATCTAGAGCCTGGGAGCCACAACTCCAATCTTGACTTTATCTCCTCCCCACCTAGAATGAACCTTACAGTTTCTACCTGACCTTGCTGATAGGGTCCCTTTAGTGCATGTAGCCAAAGTGTGGGGTGCCCAGAAAACTCAATTTGGAAAAGGATTCTTAGAGTTAATAAATTGCAATTTTGTAGTTGGATTCCATCCCAACTGTGTCTCTGTCATGAAAGTAAGAGCACAATTTAATAGAGTGGTTTCCTCACAGTTGCCATGGGGATATCTGAGATTATTGAGAAGATTCAGAGAACCAGAGATCCATTCAAAATGTCACCTACCTAATAGTTCTGTAACTTTCCTTTCAGTATTGCAAAAGATTTCTTTTCTAAGAGTCTGTCTGTCTCTGTTTCTCTGTCGTTCTGTCTCCTAATTCTGCCCCCTACTTTCCCTACAGTTTTCTTCAGGTAGTTTCCTCAGAGAGGTCATCCTGGAGTCATGCAACCTATATTAACTGGTTGAACGAATTTTCAAGAATAAGCCCAGATGGGAATTTAGAATTTGGTGAAAATGACATTTCACCTCAGTGGGGAGATATGGATTATTTAGGAAATGGTATTGGGACACCTGACCAACACTTTGGAGAGAAAATAATCCTAGATTTCCATGTCATTTCTTACAAAATACATAAATATTTGTCTCACCCAATAGATAAAAAATGTGAAGTCCTAGAAGTTGCTTTGAATGAAAGTTTTCATAATTTTATAATGGGCAGGGCTGTTGGTTGGAAACAAAATTCAGAAAGCATAATGAAAAAAAAGATCACTTAAACATATTTAAATTGTTCAAATTTGTACATAGAAAAGACCATATACAAAGATAAAATAAGAAAAGTGGAGAGAATGTATCTTCCAATTATGACAAATATTTGATATTTCAAACATGTGAAGAGCACTTACCCATTCAAATCGGCAGTTCTCCAAGAAAAGATACCATTGGCCAAATGCCCTATGTATTCAGTTACATTATGGCAGATTCATGTCAATGTATGGCAAAACCAATACAATATCATAAAGTAAAATAAATAAAATCAAAAGGAAAGTGGACTTGTGACTTGAGTGACTACATGGGCAAAGATGTAAAAGACTGAATTTATTCTGCTTGCAGTGGGATGTATGAAAATGATCACTTTCATACACAATTGGTTAGGATGTGAATGGATGCAACATTTTGGGAGGGAAATTTGTTAATATGTATCAAACTCTTTAAAGGGGCTTACTCTTTGACCCAACAATTCCTCTTCTAATATATCTAGTACAGAAAAAAACTATAGTAGGATATTCGTTTTGGCATTGTTCATAATACTAAAAAATGAGAACAGCAAGAAGATCTAGATATACATTTTTATATATCTATATGGTACTGGTTAAAATAGCCATGGTATTTAAATTTGTGGATTTTCATACAGCCTGATGCCCATACTTTGCCTCTTGTGTGTTTTATAGAGAAGATTTAGAAGTACAAACAAGTGTAGAAAGCCATCTTAATAAAGCTCCTCCACAAAGGAAAGAAGGGTGCAAGGTGTACCTGCAGTGGAGGTAAAAGCAGCTACCAATTGGCCTGCTCCCTCCATGGATGATGCAGAAACGGGAGGTCTCTAGAGCATGAAAGTCAGCTGAGCCAGTGACCCCCGATGTCTGGGGTCTGGAGTACTCTCTATGTCTCCCCACCGTAGGTTTGAAAGGTATCAGAATCTTACAATAAGAGGATGAAAGGTTTGCCAGAACCTGCCTCTACCCCTCAGGTGTCTGTACTGGCACCTACCTGTTGATTCCCCAGTGATGAGTCTACTCGATTACGTCTTATTGTGTCACCTGGGCTTGGCATGATGGGGTCCATGAGCCTGGTCAGAGGAGTCAGCTGCTCAGAGAGCCTGACTAACTCTGTCTGATGTCACAGACATAGCTGCACTTGGGACCTGTCACAGGAGAAAACCAGGGGCCCCTGACACCCTGTTGAGGCTCCTCTTGGGTGCATGGCCAGCATTGCTTCAGACTTTATTCTATGCTGTGCTTTTTATGTGGCTGTCTTCAGGGCCTTATTGCTGAGTTGGAGACTTGGAGGTTTAGCCTTGGCAAACCCTGGTAAAGGTCATCTGGAAGGCCCAGTCTACCTAGCTGTGCAGGGAGCACAAGACTGCTCTTGCTCACAGCCCTGACACCCTGAAAGAGAACCCAAAGCCCCCCAACATGCCACAGGGTGATCAGGGCTAGCTCAGCAGCCCCACCATATATATGGGCTTCTGTTCTCAGTGCCAGTCCCAACCTGCTCCTCTGTCAGGGAAGGGGTTTGCTCAATCCCCAGTCCCTGAGGAAATATTGGCTGGCACTCCTGATGCCATTAAAGCCCCTGCCCAGGAACCTTCCTTGCTTTCCTTCCAAGCTCCTTATCATTGTGCCAAGAGTCTTCTGTTCTTGGAGCTCCTACAACACCCATCAGTCTCTCTCCTGTAGTGTGCCAGGAAGTGGCTGCCTTCTTCACTTCATCAGCCCAGCAGGAAAAGGTGGATAAAGGTTATCTTGATTCTAGGGCTAGAAACTGCCAAGACTCACCTTCTCATAGCCAGATGTGCATCCAGCCTCTCTACCTGGTCTCAGGGCTACCGGTGGAAACAAGCTGTCCTTTTCACCCAACTCTTACCAGGAGGATTCTGAGAAGGAACTCAGAATCACACTGGAGCCTTGATCCACTGAAGCAGGAGAGCAAAATCTGTGGGCATGAGGCAGGTGAAGGTAGCAAGGAGAGGTCAGTAGTGCTGTTGGAAGAATGAAAACCAAGGAGCTTCAAGGACTCCTAGGACCTTGTGAGAACAATTCTCATTTGTTAGAGACAATGATGAAATTGCCCTTGGGAAGAAATGTTTTCCTGTTTCCAGTGTGTTCCTCCCAACCCACAGGGAAGGCAAGGATTTAAAATGAACTATATTTAGAAAAGGTGTTTCCCATTTTAACCACTGGTTTGGAAAGTCACTGAGAGACCCCTTGGGGCAGGCCCATCCTTTACCATCCAACAAAGAGAGAAAACATCCCTTGTCCAGTGCAAACAGCCTTTCTTTGGTAGGTGGTGAAAGTGAAAGTGGAGTCGCTCAGTTCTGTCCTACTCTTTGCGACGTCATGTACTGTATAGTCCATGGAAATCTCCAGGCCAGAATATTGGAGTGGGTAGCCTTTTCCTTCTCCAGTGGATCTTCCCAACCCAGGAATCGAACTGGAGTCTCCTGCATTGCAGGTGGATTCTTTACCAACTGAACTATGAGGGAAAACTGTATGTCTCCACAAAAACTTGGATGTAAATGTTCATAGTGCTTTTACTCAAAGTACATATTCAGATACACAAGACTATATATTGGATGATCCATTTATTAAAATGCAAACACATCTAGAGTGAAACATATCTAGGTTGCTGCAGGTTGGGTGTGATGGGAAAGGACAACCACAGGGATCATGAGAACATTCTGGGTGTTACTCTGGTGCTGGTTTCATGGGCAGATGTGCTTTTCTGAAATCACCAAGGAATACACTTTAAATGGATGCAGTTTGTTGTATGTTCAGTATTCCTAGTATGGTTGATAAAGCAGCTGCTTCCCACAGGACTTTGGGAGGTGGACGACAGGCTGTCCAAGGCTGAAGTGTTGGAGGAAGTGATAGAAAGAATCAAAATATTGGGGATGTGTTCATGGTCTTTCTAGTTTCAGAGATCCCTTACAAAATAAAGGAGAACTCAGGCTACAGCGGGTGGTCTCCAAGCAGAGCTGGGAAGGACTGCAGTTCTTCTAACGGTGATGCTCTTCTCAACTGTGATGCCTGAGACCTGAAACCTTTGGTGATTGAGAGCCCAATAAATCAGAACCCCACAGATGGAGAAAGCTAACTGCTTCTGAAGGTTGAATGCCAGCAATTTGAAATGGTGGCTTGGAATCAGCCTCCTGAGGAGGAGATGAGATTATACAAGCCAGCCAAGCAGTGGAGGCCAACTTAAACATGTTTCATCTGCATCTAAGCATACTGTTTCAGATGGCCTCAAGACAGCTCCTGGTTATTGTCAGAGAGGGGCACAGGCCAGTACAGAGACCAGAAAACAAAAGGCTTCAGGCTTAAGAACTCTCTAGATTCACTGATAGCTCAGTAGGTAAAGAATCCACCTGCAATGCAGGAGACCCTGGTTCAATTCCTGGGTAGGGAAGATCTGCTGGAGAAGGGATAGGCTACCCACTCCAGTATCCTTGGCCTTCCTTGGTGGCTCAGCTGGTAAAGAATCCACGTGCAGTGTGGGAGACCTGGGTTCAATCCCTGGGTTGGGAAGATCCCCTGGAGAAGGGAAAGGCTCCCCACTCCAGTATTCTGGCCTGGAGAATTGCATGGACTCTATAGTCCACGAGGTTGCAAGAGTTGGACATGACTGAGGGACTTTCACTCAAGACAGTTGATGGTCTTTGTCAGAGAGGGGCACAGGCCAGCATGGAGACCAGTAAAAAAAAAAATGCTTCAGACTTGAGAACTGTCTAAATTAGCTATTTAATTGTGTGTGTGAACTGGCTGAAAGCCAACCCATTGGTAAATGGAAGTACATTGCCAAAGAAACTGCAAGCTGGGCCTACAAAACCAGTGACTCATCATACCCTAAAGTACCCACCCTGCTGCACCAGCACTGGGTGGCCTCCCAGAAGGGCGAATCCTCAGAGTCTCACTTAAGGAGTGACTCCAGGAGATAGATGAGTAAGGAGAGACCTCTAGATAACAAAGCCAGTGGCTACAGAGGACAATGTGAGGACATGTGAGCCTTCTCCAGAGGTCTGATCATCTGTCTGATGATCAGACATCAGTGGCTGTCTGATGGGCCAACCAAGGACCTTGCTCCATTGCTGGAGGAGATTGCTTGTGTTCTTCCTAACCAGGGGCCTTCATCTGATGCTGTGAACCAGAGACTGTGTCCTCCGTTCTCTCCAACTAGTTGACTTCAGATCACCTTCCTATATGGAGTCTCCCCTTCTTTCTTTTGGAAATAAATGTCTTTCAAGTTTTACCTGTGCACATTACCATTCAGCTAGAGATAGATCCAGATTCCCTTGTCCCTAGGTGTCATTAGGTGTGACTGGCTTCCTGGGTGTGTGACCTTTTCCCATGGCCCTGTTGTCAGGATACGCCCCCCACTGCCATGCTTGATACAGTGCTCACCATTGTTGTTTGAAATAATCACTTCATATTTCAGCTCATGTTATATAAGTGAAGTATGATGGGACAGTGGAGTCTGTCTGAGCAAAGGAGACGCACTGGGGTTGGCACACAGGTGCAGGGGCTCAGGCCCACAGACATGGGAACTTTGGGCAGTCTGGAGTGATATGGGCCCTGATGGGGGACAGAGTGGGACCTGGACCCAGACTAGTCATGGTGGCTGGGGCATGGAAGAATGGACCCTCTGACCATCCATTTCTAACCACCTGTGGGCAATCATCGACTCACTGGATCTGAGTTTGAGCAAGCTCTGGGAGACAGTGAAGGACAGGGAAGCCTGGCATGCTGTAGTCCACAGGGTTGCAAAGAGTTAGGTACAACTGAGTGACTGAACTGAACTGCAAGCAGTTCCCTAAAGTTGGCTCAGAGTCATCAGAATGGATTCCTGTCCTCACTTTTGCTCTGCATCTTGCTGTGCTGTGACTTCTGCCTCCACCCTCTACTGAACTAAAGAACAAGAAGTGATAGGTAAGGATCAAAGAGGAAACGATGATGACACAGTGGTGCTGACTAAGATGTTCGAGTACCAATGGCAGATAATGAATCCAGAAAAAGGACTGGGCTTCCCTGGTGGCTCAGATGGTAAAGTGCCTGCCTGCAATGTAGGAGACTTGGGTTCAGTCCCTGGGTTGGGAAGATCTCCTGGAGAAGGAAATGGCAACCCACTCCAGTACTCTTGCCTGGAAAATTCCATGGATGGAGGAGCTGGGTAGGCTACAGTCCATCAGTTTGCAGAGTCGGACACAACTGAGCAACTTCCCTGGGAAGGGGGAAAAGTCAACTGTGTTGTACAGCAGCTGCTCAAATGACCACAGAGGAGAGAGGAGAACAGGAAGGTAGATCCAAGTGCATAGAGAGGAGTATGGCTGGGCTCTGGAAGAAGGCAGTTGGTTCCTGCTGAGAGGGAGGTAGGGACACCACAAGGCCCAGAAAAGAGGGAGGAGAACAGTGTGGTGCACATAGGAGCAGAGCCACACACCAATCAGACCCAGGCCACTAGGGCCCACCCAGGCTTCCCCACAGAAAGGAGGCAGACCACCAAATCTGTCAAGTACTTTAATTCAAAACTGCAGCATATGAGGGGCAAAAGCTGTGCTAACCCTCAGGAAAGAGGGACAACCTGGTAGGGCAGCAGGGCAGGGCCTTCTGATGAGAAGTGGGCAAGGAGAACAAGGGACCCAGTGTGGAGCTTCTGGATCAAGAAGCACCAGCTGCTTCCATGTGGGGGATACTGTGTTCAGCCTGTGAAAGGGAGCAGAGTCAGGGTGGAGCCCTCAGCCCACTCACACGAAGACTGGGTGAGGAGAGAACATGTCCCACTCACTTCAAGGGGTCTGGAACTTCTCAATGAAGTGCTGCAAGACCACTGAAACAGAGAAAGGCATACCTAGGCATTCCAGGTACAGGGATTCAGAAACCCCCTCTTTCTCGTGGGACAAGCCTAATCCTGAAACTGGACGCCCCCCCCCCACCAAAACCTAGTGATATCCAGCCCGGCGACTAACTCATCCACCCATCACTCAGGTTAAAAATAGACATGTTTTTCCAAATGAGAACAAGATTTGCAAGTAGTTCTCAAACTCCAGAATGTATCAGAATCATTCAGATCCTGTGAAAACATGTCTACTCTCTGCCTACCAGCAGTTAGAGAAAATAAATGTGGTATCTCTAAATGAACTAAAATAAGATTTATAGGACTTGTTGGCAAAGTGCACATGTGGTTCAAACAATATAGGTCTTAATGGAGAGATAGGTAGATAGGTAGGCAGAGAGAGGTGAAAATGCACAGAAGGCTCCAGGGCCAGGTCTGGCAGAGTCTCCTTCCACAAGAATGTTGATCCCTGGGTAGCAGCCTATACCCCCAGCCCTCCACCCAAACTATACATTCTGCACTAGGATGCCCTGGTCTCCCTCTGCCCAGGCAGAGGCCACTCATACCAAGTTGATCTTTAAGGTTGTCAATTTCTCTCTACAGCACCGGACACTAGACCAGCAGACAGAGGATAAAGAAATTGTTAGTATGGTCTCACCCTTTTGCCCTTCATTCCCAGATCCTTCCCTGGTACTGACCTCACATCCCAAAGCCCGTGGTTATACTACAATGAGTTCTCCCATGGAAAGGAAGTAGTCTCCCACCTTGGAGGTGAGGCAGGGACAAGATAAGTGTGTTTAACCCGATACCTACCCTGCTGCCTAGACAAGAGAGCATTACTTGAGGGAGTTGTGTGCTCCAGGTGGTAGCTGCTTCATTTCCTCTTGGGACAGATGAAATGGCCTCCAGAAGCCTAAAAGAGAACATAAAATCCAACTCCCAAGCTCAGAAGACAAGCGGGAAGGACCTAGCAGTGTATGCAGCAAGGCGGTACCCCCATCCGTAGTCAAGCTGTCCCTGCTCTGCCCAGCAGCTCTGGGCCTGCCTTCCAAGGAGCCCTGGCTTCAAGCCAGCCCTGTCTTCACTGTCTCCTATGGGAGAAATGTTGGAGTAGGCAGAGAGGTCTGGGAACAAGGCTGGGGTCCCAGGAGTGTCTGAGAAGAGTTCTCCTGTGTCCTAGAAACCAAACGTTGGAGACTCACCTGAAGGTGGAGATGCTCTGGGCTTGACACTTTCCTGTGCCATGGCCAAAAGCAGTGAATTTCCTGGAACTTGAGAGGTCTTGGTATCCAGGTCCCGGATGTTGTATCCTCCATGATGCTTGGACAGGCAAGATAGCTAAAACACACATTCCGGACTCATTAGGGGTGTGTGTGTGTGTAGGGGCAGCACGAAGTAGGGAATAGATAAGAAGTAAAAACCCAAACTCCTGAGAACGTGTGTGTGTGTGTGTGTGTGTGTGTGTGTAGGGGCAGGGCAAAGTAGGGAATAGATAAGAAGTAAAAACCTAAACTCTTGAGAACTTGTGTGTGTGTGTGTGTGTGTGTGTGTGTGTAGGGGCAGGGTGAAGTAGGGAATAGATAAGAAGTGAAAACCTAAACTCTTGAGAACTTGTGTGTGTGTGTGTGTGTGTGTGTGTGTGTGCGCGTGTGCACGCATGGGGCACGGTGAGGTAGGGAATATTTAAGAAGGAAAAACCTGAACTCTTGAGAAGTGTGTGTGTGTGTGTGTGTGTGTGTGTGTGTAGGGGCAAGGCAAGGTAGGGAACAGATAAGTAAAAAGCTAAACTCTTGAGAATGCTCTCCAGAAGTCAGCCAGGGTGAGTAGTGGGGCTCTGAGAAAGCTCAGGGCCACTGCAAGGAAGGCAGCGGAATCAGGAGCCACCCAACATTTGAGGAATTAGTCAGTGCTCACTGGCTGCCAGCACCTCCCCTCCACCAGCCCCACTGGGCATCCTAATGACAATCTCAAAGAGCAAAAGATCCCTTGCAAGCTTCAGGGTGGAGTGCATGAAGGGGAAGGAGAGGGGAAGGGCGCCTACTCACTTGGCTCTTTTGGGCTGGCTCTTTGCCTCGGTTGTCATCTCCTTGGGCCACCAGGTCGGAGTTCCTGGTCCTGCTGGCCCCTGGTGGCTTCCCGGTGTTTTGCTTGGGTTGTCTGGCCCCTGGATGGACCAAGGAATACTTCTCAGTTCTGCCAAAGACTGGCAGGCCCGAGATGGAAGGGAAGCTGTCTAGTGCCAGAGGACCCTCTGAGAGGCAGGCCTGGGGCTTTCTCCCCAGGATGACTTTGGAGACAGCGCCACCTGGCAATTTCTCCTGAGGGCCCTTCTTCCATAGAGTGACCTGGGGCAGGTGGCCGGGCCTGCCCCCTCGCTTCCTGCTGCCCATGCTCGGCGCTTTCTTAGCTTGTTGGAAGAATAGATGTTGAACTCTTGTGAACGGCCTCTGCATGGTGGCAGCTATCGCGCATTGGATGGAGCACAGGTAAGCACCCTGCCTGCTGAGGGCAGCCTGTCAGGGCCTGCCTCCAGAAGCATCCAAGCCCCCGGCCTTGAGCTGGCCTTCTTCTTTGCAGAAGATGCCCACCTTCATGTGCGGTCTCTCCTGGAACTCGTCCGAGGACAGGTCGGAGGGCTCCAGGTCTCAGGGCAGCTGGTCCAGTGAAGTCGGCCCCTGGAGACCCAGAGCCATGTTCTAGCAATCGCTCTCCTAGACATCCCCAGTCCCCAGGCCTCCTCCCCCAACCTCCAAACGGCTGTGCCCTCACCACCTTGGAGTGCCCTCATTCGGGCCACTCTACCCAGGCCACGGTCGCCTACACCACCCTGGTGACCCAACTAAGTGGGTCCTGTCCCCACCACTGCCCTCCCTGTGCCCTGGGGCAAGACCTGTTCCCAGTCAGACATACCTCATCATCGTC
>SJXQ01010878.1:250022-344739 GCA_006408695.1 Aepyceros melampus | reverse complement strand
AAAGGGAGCCAAGACCCTACCCCTAACAGCAGGGTGCATGCGTGCCACAGCCCACCAATCAGCGTGTGCCAGGTGCCTGTTTTTTGAGGGCTCCCACCAATGAGGACGGAGGGCACGTGGTTCCTACAGGATCAGCCCTTGAAGAGGTGGTTGTGGGGGAGGGGAGCCAAATTATAGGTTCTGGGGCTCTGGCCCCCCCTCTTCCGGTTCCTCCATCTCAAGCCTTAGTTTCAGGGAAGTGGCAGCCCGTCCCTTTTGGGCTTGTGGAAACTAAATGCACTGATGACTGTGAAGCCTGCTGGGGCAGAGAATAGTTGCAAGCTCACATTCCCAAATGTAGCTAACAACCCGCTCAGTGAAGGAGCAGAGGACTCAAATAGGCAAAAAACAGCGTTGGAAAGCTCTTCTGTGTAGGCTAAGTGATCCATTGCAATGTTCCTGGCTTCCAGACTTGTGGCAGGACAGCTGCCCTAACCAATATGTAAACTAATCTGCTCGATACCATTTACTGCCTGGCTGCATTCGGGTCATAGGCCATAGTTTCCTGATCCCTGACTTAATCCAAATGGGAGGAATTCTAATGCTCACCATCAATAATTGGGAGATGCATACTCAAACCACAAATCATTTTTTTCTCATCAGATTTGCTAAATTTACCAAGATCATGAAGAAACTGGTGGCTGTGTGCAATGCTGGAGGGGGGCATATATTAAAATTTGGAGGGACACTTGGTGCGGTTATCTGGCAGAATCTGTGCTAGCAAAGTGGGAAACATTCACTTCTGCTTCTGGTACTGCTCTTAAAGCCATACATCCCCTCTCGCCCTGAGGAGAATGTGGAGGAGGAGGCGGCTCCAGAGACTGAGCAGCGAGCTGGAGAGCGAGTGAGGGAGCCTAGCCGCCTGCCCGCCTGCGCCGCCTCCCCTCTGTAAGCAGGAGCTGGGGCCGCGGCCCTGCACGTAGCCCCAGTCCCTCCCTCGTCGTCAGGCCACAAGGGCAGCACGCGCGAGCCAAGGGGAGGAAAGCGAGTGAGCGACAGAGCCCCAGAAGGAAGCGGCCTGATCGTTGGAGTGCCCGCGCGTGTGGCTTTAAGGGGAAGCTGCTGGCTGCCCCCCCCCCGCGCCTTCCCCTGTCTCTCTCCCTCCCCGCTCCGCCCCAACCAAGACCGCGGAGCAGCACCAGGTCGGAGCCTGCGGCCAAAGTCGGTACCCAGGAGCTCAAATCCAACCCCGATGGGGCCCCCGAGATTTCAGAAGAAGAACAGCAAGAAGCAATTGAACACACTGATGATGTACAAAATGAAACAGAGACATAATGAATTTAATACTTTTGAAAGTAGTACAGAAATATTACCAACTCCGCCAACCTTTTTTTTTTTTTCCTCCCCAGAGGAGGTCGGAATTGATCGCCCAAATCCCAAATTTTTGGGTGACATTTGTTAACCTTCCACAAGTGTCTCCTCTGCTTGGGGAGGAGGATGAAGAGGCACTGCGTTATTTGACAAGAGTTGAAGTGACAGAATTTGAAGACATTACATCAGGTTATAGAATAGATTTTTTTTTAATGAAAACCCTTCAAAACTCTTTACTTGGAAAATAAAATTCTCTCCAAAGAATTTCATCTGAATGAGAGTGGTGATCCATCTTCAAAGTCCACTGAAATCAACTGAAAATCTGGAAAGGATCTGACGAAACGATCAAGTCAAACAGAATAAAGCCAGCAGGAAGAGATAGCATGAGGAACCAGAAAGCTTCTTCACCTGGTTTACTATCATTCTGATGCAGGTGCAGATGAGTGAGGAGAGGTCATCGAAGATGATATTTGGCCAAATCTATTACAGTACTACTTGGTTCCCGTCATGGATGACAAGGAACAGGAAGGAGAAGATGACCAGGATGATGAAGAGAAAGGACTGGAAGGTACTGGTGAAGAAGGGGATGAGGATGAAGGTGAAGAAGATGAAGATGATGATGAAGGGGAGGAAGGAGACGAAGATGACTAATGGAACACTGATGGATTCCAACCTTTTTAAATTTTCTCCAGTCCTAGGAGCAAGTTTCAGTCTTTTTTTTTCTCCTCTTGTGCTCAGTTGCCCTGTTTTTGAGGTCTCTTTTCTCCTTTATACCATGGTTCAAAACTTATTTGGGGGAGGAAATACCTTGAGCAGAATTCAGTGGGAAAATAATCTCTACCCCTTTCTGTTCCAAATTCATTGGAAAACCCTTCTTAAGAAAAACTTTATAGAATCAACACCACCATGTTCTGTGGGAAAAAAAGAAAAACCTTCTGCTCCCTTACCTCTGCTGGAAGCCGGAGGGTGCTAGGCCTCTGTGTAGTTGTGCATAGAATTCTAGCTTTTTCCTCCTTTCTCTGTATATTGGGCTCAGAGGCTACACTGTGTCTCTATGTGAATATGGACAGTTAGCATTTGCCAACATGTATCTACTTTCTTTTGTTTAAAAAAAGAAAAAAAACTTTTAAAATGGGATTATAGAAGGTCAGCAAAGGGTGGGTTTGAGATGTTTGGGTGGGTTAAGTGGGCATTTTGACAACATGGCTTCTCCTTTGGGATGTTTACTTGTGATGTTTAATGGACATCCTTGCAGTTTAAGATGACACTTTTAAAATAAAGTTATCTCCTAACAAGGACCTGAGCCCTGCCACTCAATGGGAGAATCAGCAGAACCTGTTGGATCTTATTTGCAATTGACATTCTCTGTTGTAATTTTGTTCCTGTTTACTTTAAAATTTTTCTTTTTGCTTCACTGGAAAGGAAAGATGATGCTCAGTTTTAAACAGCCTCCCTTTCTCTAATTCCCCCTTAACACATCTGCAGGGCACACAACCTGTGTCTTCCCCTTTCTTCCTGCCAAGGTTTATAGAAGCCCGAGAGTCTGAGGACCGAGTCTGGCTTCTGGCAAGAAGCCAGCAGTCACGTGGTTTAAGGCTGCATCCTGCATCCCAGTGCCCCTGCCAGCGCCCCCAGCCGGCCACTCCCCACCCCATCTTTGACTATAACATGTGCAGGGGTTCTGCCTGCTCCACGGCACCACCAGCTTCCCTGTTCATCTCTGAATGCTGTTTGTTCCCCTGAGGTATTTGCATCCAGCCTGGCTAGGTGAGCACCAGTCAGCAAGGCTTTCCCCCTTAGACCACAGTCACTTGGCTTCCCCAGCCCCCACTAAGCCCCTGACAGGAGCCACAGCCTCTCCTCAGAGGGTTCCAGAAGGAGATCCTTCGATCAGCCCAGCCCTTTCCAGTTTTGATTCACTCAAAAGTGACTGCACTCAAACTCTGTTAAGAACCTGGAATGAGTTTATTTGCACCCAGCCCTTCCCAGACAACACAACTGCTGAAGAAAATAGCATAAATGTCCCTCTCTGTAATTCTGAGTACCCTACAGATGCAGGAGGGAAAATAAACCTGAATATTAGTAACAGTGTAGTGTCTTATGGAATTGTTATGAGGTGTCTCGCATCTCCTCTGTAATTTCCCTGAGGATGCCACACCATCCCAACAAGGCAGGGTCAGTAGCAGGTGTAAGCATCCTATGTCGTAAACTTCCAGATTGAGTGGTTAAAGAATCAGTGTTTTTAGTTTGGCTTTGAGGAAACTTCCAGGCTATTTATTTGGTGAATTTTATGATGATGAGTTTCAATCTGTATTTTGCATGTGTCTCCTAATAAGAAGAGGAGGTGAGACTGTAAGTCGGAGAAAAGACATGTTGTGCCTTGGAAGGTCCCTAACTTTGCCTCTCAGTCAGTTCAGTTCAGTCGCTCAGTCGTGTCCGACTCTTTGCAATCCCATGAATCGCAGTACACCAGGCCTCCCTGTCCATCACCAACTCCCACAGTTCACTCAGACTCACGTCCATTGAGTCCATGATGCCATCCAGCCATCTCATCCTCGGTCGTCCCCTTCTCCTCCTGCCCCCAATCCCTCCCAGCATCACAGTCTTTTCCAATGAGTCAACTCTTCACATAAGGTGGCCAAAGTACTGGAGCTTCAGTTTTAGCATCATTCCTTCCGAAGAAATCCCGGGGTTGATCTCCCTCAGAATGGACTGGTTGGATCTCCTTGCAGTCCAAGGGACTCTTAAGAGTCTTCTCACAGTTCAAAAGCATCAATTCTTCTGCGCTCAGCCTTCTTCACAGTCCAACTCTCACATCCATACATGACCACAGGAAAAACCATAGCCTTGACTAGACGGACCTTAGTCGGCAAAGTAATATCTCTGCTTTTGAATATACTATCTAGGTTGGTAATAACTTTTCTTCCAAGGAGTAAGCGCCTTTTAATTTCATGGCTGCAGTCACCATCTGCAGTGATTTTGGAGCCCAAAAAAACAAAGTCTGACACTGTTTCTACTGTTTCCCCATCTATTTCCCATGAGGTGATGAGGCCAGATGCCATGATCTTCGTTTTCTGAATGTTGAGCTTTAAGCCAACTTTTTCACTCTCCTCTCTCACTTTCAACAAGAGGCTTTTTAGCTCCTCCTCACTTTCTGCCATAAGGGTGGTGTCATCTGCATATCTGAGGTTATTGATATTTCTCCCAGCAATCTTGATTCCAGCTTGTGTTTCTTCCAGTCCAGCGTTTCTCATGATGTACTCTGCATATAAGTTAAATAAGCAGGGTGACAATATACAGCCTTGACGTACTCCTTTTCCTATTTGGAACCAGTCTGTTGTTCCATGTCCAGTTCTAACTGTTGCTTCCTGACCTGCATACAGATTTCTCAAGAGGCAGGTCAGGTGGTCTGGTATTCCCATCTCTTTCAGAATTTTCCACAGTTTATTGTGATCCACACAGTCAAAGGCTTTGGCATAGTCAATAAAGCAGAAATAGATGTTTTTCTGGAACTCTCTTGCTTTTTCCATGATCCAGCGGATGTTGGCAATTTGATCTCTGGTTCCTCTGCCTTTTCTAAAACCAGCTTGAACATCAGGGAGTTCACGGTTCACATATTGCTGAAGTCTGGCTTGGAGAATTTTGAGCATTACTTTACTAGCATGTGAGATGAGTGCAATTGTGCGGTAGTTTGAGCATTCTTTGGCATTGCCTTTCTTTGGAATTGGAATGAAAACTGACCTTTTCCAGTCCTGTGGCCACTGCTGAGTTTTCCAGATTTGCTGGCATATTGAGTGCAGCACTTTCACAGCATCATCTTTCAGGATTTGAAACAGCTCAACTGGAATTCCATCACCTCCACTAGCTTTGTTCGTAGTGATGCTTTCTAAGGCCCACTTGACTTCACATTCCAAGATGTCTGGCTCTAGATTAGTCAACACATCATCATGATTATCTGGGTCATGAAGATCTTTTTTGTACAGTTCTTCTGTGTATTCTTGCCACCTCTTCTTAATATCTTCTGCTTCTGTTAGGTCCAGACCATTTCTGTCCTTTATCGAGCCCATCTTTGCATGAAATGTTCCCTTGGTATCTCTAATTTTCTTGAAGAGATCTCTAGTCTTTCCCCTTCTGTTCTTTTCCTCTATTTCTTTGCATTGATCGCTGAAGAAGGCTTTCTTATCTCTTCTTGCTATTCTTTGGAACTCTGCATTCAGATGCTTATATCTTTCCTTTTCTCCTTTGCTTTTTGCTTCTCTTCTTTTCACAGCTATTTGTAAGGCCTCCCCAGACAGCCATTTTGCTTTTTTGCATTTCTTTGCCATGGGGATGGTCTTGATCCCTGTCTCCTGTACAATGTCACGAACCTCATTCCATAGTTCATCAGGCACTCTATCACATCTAGACCGTTAAATCTATTTCTCACTTCCACTGTATAATCATAAGGGATTTGATTGAGGTCATACCTGAATGGTCTAGTGGTGTTGCCCACTTTCTTCAGTTTAAGTCTGAATTTGGCAATCAGGAGTTCATGATCTGAGCCTCTAAGGATTTGATATTTGAAAACTTCTAGCCTGGATTTGTATAATGGGGCCTCTCTGATAGTGGCATTAGGAACCCCTTTGAAGTTGAGAGCCCTCCCTTTTCAGGACCATGAGGCACACTGGACTTTGATGTTAGACCAGTGAGAAAGTGAGAGCAGGTGGTAACTGGCAATGATCCATGGCTAACACGCCGTTTCTCTGCCCTTCCTTTGCAGTAATCCATGGCTGTGTACTGAATAGTATTCCCCGCTACAGCTAGACTGGACTCCACTTAGCCTTTTAAGCCAAGGTTCCTATTGTAACTGACAGCTTTCCTTTGGGGTGCCAGGCAACCAGGCCCCCGGCCCCTGCCATGTTCTTCCACTTCAAGCCCCACCTCTTCTCTCTATTTCTGCCTCACAGTCCCACTGGCATTGACCATGACCTTCTTTTTTATTTTTGAGATTTTAATTTTTTGGTCACTTGCTTTGAAAACACACAATTGAACAAGGCTATGCCAAACTTTCAGGCCTTTTTGAAGTATTGAGAATGGGGAGGGAGTGTTCTCTTTTCAATAATAGATAATAACAGGAAGCAAAAAGTAGAAACAATGGAAAGCAAACATAGGCAACCAGGCCCCCGGCCCCTGCCATGTTCTTCCACTTCAAGCCCCACCTCTTCTCTCTATTTCTGCCTCACAGTCCCACTGGCATTGACCATGACCTTCTTTTTTATTTTTGAGATTTTAATTTTTTGGTCACTTGCTTTGAAAACACACAATTGAACAAGGCTATGCCAAACTTTCAGGCCTTTTTGAAGTATTGAGAATGGGGAGGGAGTGTTCTCTTTTCAATAATAGATAATAACAGGAAGCAAAAAGTAGAAACAATGGAAAGCAAACAAATGCACACGCTTTATCTTTTCTTGCTGGCAAAGCAAGAGGGCAGTTATTGATTGGTGAGTGGCCAGAAGCAAGTATGAAGGTGATGCTGCAAAAGCAGAAGCTAGTTTCTTGAGAAAATCCAAGTCACACAGTGGAGCATTTTAGAAGACCCTATGCTTGGAGATTTAAAAGCCAAAAAAAAAAAAAAGCTTGGATCCTCAGCTTGATTCAGGAAGATGCTAAGTTAAAGCTGTCAAGTCTCCATGGGAAAGCCTTCTTATTTGCCCTTTGACCAGTTTCACAGCTGCTTCCCAAGAATCCCAAACTTAAACAACTAAGGGTCTCCACCCCCCCCCCCAGTAATTATTTGCATAACAAATAGGAGGTCCCCTCATTTACATTTATTTACAGGTTAACTACTTGGGGTTTGAGTGGTTCTGAAAACTTCAAAAGGTATTAGAGCCACCCAGCCTTTGAGAGAACTTCAGAGACTGGGCAGAAATTTTGTATGAAAGGAGACATCTGGGTCCAGAAGACAGGTAGTACCCACTTTTTGTAAGAGGAAATCGAGGCACAGAAAAATGAAGGGACTTTGCCAGAGGTCCCAGGGCTGCTTCATGGCAAAAGTCAGGTTAAATTCAGTGTCTTCTGAGACCCGATCCTTTTCACAAATGGATTCAATCTGTCATGTTCATTCCTGGAGACAAGTCTTTTGATGTTCAGGAGAAAATGAATAGTTAGTATTAGAGCACCTTTGAGGTTTTTATCCCATAGAAAAATATTCGAGGATGGAGTGGGCAGGGATGGGCAAAGCAGAGGACTCTAGTCCCGCCCCTGAACTGAGTACTTCTGTTGACAATAAGAGTCATGGACACCTGTTAGCTGCTCAGCTTTCCTGGGAGTCTGGAATGAGGCATGTGAGTGTGGAAGTTTAACAGGTGCCAGAGATGACCCTTGTCATCAAGGAAGTTTGGTAAACAAAAAACTAACTTGTGCATGAACATGAGAATTTATAAAGTCAACCAAGGCTATGTAAAAAAATTAAAATGCTTATTTTATTGGGTAGCTTGTCTCACTGTAAACAGAAAGATTTTTTCCTTCTTCAGTGAAGATTTTTTACTGAGTATAATTGTTACTATTAAAAAAATTACCCTAATACTCTGTTTACTTCTGGTGAAACAAAACCAGTCACTAGAAATGGTCTGTGTCCCTCCCCACCCCTACCCTAGACTGAAATGGCTTTCCTGAAAAATCCCCGCATGTACACACACACACGCCTTATTTCTCTTAAGCCAAACAGTTTGCTTTTCCTAGATGCAGGATAGATCACTTTTGGTTTTGTTTATGTTTTTTTGTTTGTTTGTTTTAATCATTTGGCATTCACATGTAGCTGTCAATGTGTCCTTTTTTTTATGAAAACAGGAAGCTNAGTCTTAGAGCTCTGGGCATAGCTAATATTTCACAGCAGATTCCCTCTGCCTTCCCAACCCCTTCCTTTCTCTTGGGTGCAGGGAGGGAGAAGCATGGGCTGGTAGATCTCAGGGCACAAAAATCTAATGGCCATGAGCATCACGCCTGGTCCTGAGGCTGCACAGAATGTGCTAGAAGCCGCAGGAAGTGTCAGAGTCCATGATTTTGAAGCAAGAACCCAAGAGGACATGACACTGCCACATGAGATGGAATAAAAATGCCACATATGTCAGACAAATTGAACAGCTAAGGGAAAGCAATGCTTTATTTTGAAAGTGTATATCCGAGTGGTTTATTAGATGTTATTCCTGTGCTTCAGTGTCATTCAGAAAGCAGGGAGGCAGGATGAGAGGCCAGGGCTAGAAGACAGTGACCAGCAATCTACACCCGGCTTTTCCACAAAGGAGCCTATGGACACTTGAGGAGCCCATCCACTGAGTCAATCTAAATTTACTCATCTCTAAAACAAAGGGTTGGAGCAGTTGATCACCAGGCTCTTTTCAGTTTTGACAGTCTTTGGTGCTAGTTTTTCCAAGCTGACAACATTTTTGATTGCCTTTTTATGGTGATTAGGGCAACTGCTCATTATATAACTGCAAACCTGGGTGGATTTTAGCCCCCAGGCATGTCAGTCTGCTCTGTACCTTCACCGTCTGACTCTATAAAACCCTACAAACTTTCTATGTATTAAAGTTTAATAGCAGCCCAAAAGTGAGAAGGCAAAAGAAATGTGAGCAGTACCTAAGGGTGTTTTATTCGTGTTGATTCTCATATGTATGATAAATAGTTCTTGTGCCTGAGAACAGGTTCTTTAAAACTCTAGCAAAGGGAGCTCATAAGGAAAATGGAAATTTTTACCATAATTCTCAAATTTTACCAAAATTCTCAAATATTCGCATATTTCTTTGGAGGATATGGAAAAAGCCAGCCATTTTTAGCTCTGCCACATATATTTATCTCTAATGCTTTCCTACAAACCCAGGCTGGACAGATGCTAGTAAAGTAACACAGGCTTTGGATAGCAGCAGGCATACCCAGAGCCACCTCATGGTCAGAGCAGAAGACACGCCTGGGTTGTTCCACACAAATGTATACTGTTGTGTGTTTCAGTAAGTGTGTGCATGAGTATGGAAAAAGATAGCAATACACATACAGGGGGTTTAACAGCCAGTTTTGAAAGCTATGTTCTCATATACTGCTTGGAAGTTAGTTTCATTTTTATCATTTGAAACAGAGGTTGGACAAACTTTTTCTATCAAGGTACTTGTATGTACTGAGTCACTCAGTCATATCTGACTCTTTGTGACCCCATGAACTATAGCCCACCTGGCTTCTCTGTTCATGGGATTCTCCAGGCAAGAATACTGGAGTGGGTTGTCATGCCTTCTTCCAGGAAATCCTCCTGACCTGGGATCAAACCCAAGTCTTCAATATTTCAGGCAGATTCTTTACCATCTGATCCACTAGGGAAGCCCTTTCTATGAAGAGCCAGATAGCAAATATTTTAGGGTTGTGCGCCCTGACATGTCTGTTGCAGCTACTCAATTGGCCATTGCAAGGTGGAAGTAGTCATAGACAGTATGCAAATAATAAGCAGGCTTGTGTCCCAGTAAAACTTTATGAACACTGAAATCTGAATTTCATATCTTGCACATATTATAAAATATTGGGTTCTTTTGATTTTTTTCAACCATTTAAAAATGGAAACCCTATTCAGAGCTAGGGAGTCATACACAGTTAACAGACCAGATTTGGTCAAGGGCCATAGTTTGCCAGTATATAATTTAGCATGCCATTTCCCATAGGAAAAAAGTGATTGTGGACATTGTTTGAGTTACCAGATCAATGTGAAAAAGATAATTCAATCCATGAAGAACTCCAACTATGGTATATAGAATAGCTAACATTTTTTAATGTTTATGCTTAGGACTGAGCAAAGCTCTGTATACTTATTACTTCCCTTAATTCTCAGCACAGTCCTATGAGAAAACAGGTTTAGAGGGTTTAAGTGACTTGCTCGTCTCAGCTAAGAAGTTGCAGAGCTGGGATTTGAACCAAAGTCTTGGGATTTCAGAGCTATAATATTCACAGCAAAGCTACACAGCTTAATTATAAAGGCAAGGTGGTGATGCCTGTAAAATGAGGATGCGTGGTGGCTAGTGAACCCTCCGAGCATGTCAGCTATCATCATTGTCATCGTTATCACTAATTGTACTCCTTCAACACTGCTAAATTGCCTTTTAGGATACCATTTCCTCAGTCAGAGTTCCAACCTGGAATGCCCCCAACATTTTCCCCTCTCTGCCTTTCAATATCCCAGCAGCACCATTTTGCAAGAAAGAGTGGAAATTCTCCTGTGTGGGTAAAATTGACTCTTTACTTATCCACACTTTTCCTCTGCCTAGAGCAGATGAGTCAATCATTTCCCAGCTGCTCCAGTTGAGGGAACAAAGGGTAAAGGAAGACTGTCTTTGCAGCAGAGATGAGAACATATATGGAACTCCTTGGGGTTCATTCCAACATATGTAGGTGAGTCATAAATCAAGGAAGCAAGACCTTGTGTATAGACAAGGATTACAGCCATGCACTGTGTTTTATTGGAATAAAACATTTCATCACCATCATCAGTAAAATTTTAGTACTCATGCAAGCTACCAAGTCTGCTGAGAACAAAGAACCCTTGTGGTAGTCACAGATAAAACAGACTAATTGAAGTAGATAATGATATAAATAAATCTTTTTTGTCCCCTTTTCCATTTTTATCTCCTTAATCTTGGCTCCAGTTTTTTCAGTTTCATAGTGCACCTTATTTTTACTTGTATCCTCAATCCCTCTCTCATTCTGGGTACCAAAATCTCATTCCCTTGGGACTATTGTCAGTCACCAGAAAACCACTATATAATTCAGTTCAGTTTGGTCGCTCAGTCTTGTCTGACTCTTTGCAACCCCATGGACTGCAGCAAGCCAGGCCTCCCTGTCCATCACCAACTCCCAAAGCTTGTGCAAACTCATGTCAATTGAGTTGGTGATGCCATCCAACCATCTCATCCTCTGACGTCCCCTTCTCTTCCTGCCTTCAGTCTTTCCCAGCATCAGGGTCTTTTCCATGAGTCCGTTCTTCACATCAGGTGGCCAAAGGATTGGAGTTTCAGCTTCAGCATCAGTCCTTCCAATGACTATTCAGGACTAAGTTCCTTTAAGATTGACTGGTTTGATCTCCATGCAGTCCAAGGGACTCTCAAGAGATTTCTCCAACACAACAGTTCAAAAGCATCAATTCTTCCACACTCAGCTTTCTTTATGGTCCAACTCTCACATCCATGCATGACTACTGGAAAACCCATATTTTGACTAGATGGACCTTTGTTGGCAAAGTAATATCTCTGCTTTTCAATATGCTGTCTAGGTTGGTCATAACTTTCCTTCCAAGGAGTAAGTGTCTAATTTCATGGCTGCAATCACCATCTGCAGTGATTTTGGAGCCCAAAAAAATAAAGTCTGACACTGTTTCTACTGTTTCCCCATCTACCTGCCATGAAGTGATGGGACCAGATGCCATGACCTTGGTTTTCTGAATGTTGAGCTTTAAGCCAACTTTTTCACTCTCCTCTTTCACTTTCATCAAGAGGCTTTTTAGTTCCTCTTCACTTTCTGCCATAAGGGTGGTGTCATCTGCATACCTGAGGTTATTGATATTTCTCCTGGCAATCTTAATTCCAGCTTGTGCTTCCAGCCCAGTATTTCTCATGATGTACTCTGCATAGAAGTTAAATAAGCAGGGTGACAACATACAGCCTTGACGTACTCCTTTTCCTATTTGGAACCAGTCTGTTGTTCTATGCCCAGTTCTAACTGTTGCTTAAAATAAAGTAAAATTTTAAAAAATAGAACAAACAGGAGGTATACCCTTTGGTCCAACCCTAGAACAGTGACCACACACTTCAGCAGTCAGTGACAGCATAGCACCCAGAAAACCAAGATGATGCTAACTTCATCTCTGCAGCTCCCATCACTGGAACCCTGGCGGTCAGGTGAAGCCAATGGTCCTGCATAGAAACCAGCAAAGACACAGAGGACGATAGGCAAACCACCTTCCCCTAGCGCAGGAGGGTGGACGGGCTCCTCTTTTCCCAGAATGCCCCAGAAAGAGGAAGCAGGAACAAGAGGAACAATAGAAAATCCCACACCTACCCAAAGCAGACTCAGTTAACCCAGAAAGGCTTCCTATAATCCAGAGGACACTGTACAACCAGGGCTTCCCTGGAGGCTCAGACAATAAAGGATCTGCCTGCAATGCAGGAGACCAGGGTTCAATCCCTGGGTGGGGAAGATCCCCTGGAGAAGGACTAGGCTACCCACTTCAGTATTCTTGGGTTTTCCTGGTAGCTCAGACAGTAAAGGATCCACCTTGAATACAGGAGAGTGGGGTTCAATCCCCAGGTAGGGAAGATCTCCTGGAGAAGGCAACGGCTACCCACTCCATATTCTTGCCTGGAGGATTGCATGGACAGAGGAGCCTGGTGGGCTACAGTCCATGGGGTCACAAAAAGTTGGACATGACTGAACGACTAACACTTTCTGCACCTCCAATGAAGAGGATGCAGGTTTTATCCATTGCTACAGGCCTCCTGAGCAAGATAAGGGCATTTAAATAAAGCTTTAAAAAAAAAAAAAAGTTGGCACAACTGAGTTGCAGAGTATAAACTTCCCACCCCCTACAGAGCCCAAGCTCCATTTTTCTGCAGCCAACTGTTCAACGTGTCATTTACAGAAACTTCTTAGGACAGATCCAAACTAATCTATCTTAAGCTGAGCTTCTCCCAAGCTGTCAAAGATGGAACCAGTTGGAGAGTTTCCCTCACATATACTAGAGATCCCACGAGGTCACCCATTCGAACTTAAATGCACCTTCATGCATGAAACCATCCTATCCTCAGACCCCACAGAAAACAACAGAAGCATTATGGGCTACCAAAGTTCAGGCACAATTTGTAATCAGGATCACTCTTGCAGGGCCAGTGTTTTGTTTTTGTTTTTAACATTTATTTTATTTTTATTATTTGGCTGTGCTGGGTCATAGTTGCAGCACTCAAGGTTTTTTACCTTCTTTGTGGCATGGAGGATTTTTTAGTTGTGACATATAAATTCTTAGTTGCAGCACGTGGGATCTAGTTCCCCGATTAGGGATAGAACCCAGGCCACCTGCGTATTGAGAGCATGGAGTCTTAGCCACTGGACCACCAGAGAAGTCTAAGGAGCTAATGTTTTAAGTTGGGAAATGTTTCCAGAGGTGCAGGGGCTGAGAAGGCTCTTCTGGGTGGAGTGGGAGATGGGAGGAAGAAGATGGGAGGAAATTCGAGAGTGTGAGGTGGGGTTTTGCACAGAGGAAGGTTGTACTTCACAGACAGGGTTTGTGCCTAACTCCGTAACAGTAAAAGTTTGATTCATTTACTTTATCTTCCCAAGCCCCTCAGTTTTCCTTATCTGTGAAAGACTGTATCATCATTATCCCTCAAACTACCTGACTAGTTCAATAGAACAACAAAGAAACTAATAATAACAGAAGACTTCTTAGGGATTTTACTATTTGCAAGATGCTTTCACATACATTTTCTTCTCAAAGTATTTTAGGCTGTGATTTTCAAACTGTGTTCTCTGGATCCCCAAGGGTTCCTGTACCTGTCTTTGGGAGAGGAGACTGGGGTAGAGAAGGTCATGGGAGCATAAGATTCTCACCTCCCAACACCATTTCAGCCAGAGCAGCAGCACAGCTTCTATGGGGTTCACATGCCCTTCTGGATTCCTGAAGGACAAGATTTCCTGGCTTAAAAAAAAAAGTTGGAAATTCCCTGATTTCAAGCAAGTGGTACAGAGACTTCCCTGGTGGTCCAGTGGCTAAGACTCCATGCTCTCAGTGCAGGGGGCCCAGATTCAATCCCTGCTCTGGGAATTGGGTCCCACATGCCACAGCTAAAGATCAAAGATCACACATGCTGCGACGAAGACCCAGCTCAGCCAAATAAATAAATAGCTGGTGGGAATTTGCTGTATGATGCAGGGAGCTCAAGCCTAGTGCTCTGTAACAACCTAGAGGGATGGGATATAGTGGAAGGTGGGAGAGAGGTTCAAGAAGGAGGGGACATATGTGTACCTCTGGCTGATTCATGTTGATGTATGGCAGAAACCAACACAGTATTGTAAAGCAATTATCCTCCAGTTAAAAATAAATTTTAAAAATAAATAAATAAAAGGCATTACTACCAAAACAAGCAAATAGTACAAGAAGGAGGGTGCTGAGCTGACTGTGGACATGGAAGCACCCATCCCTCTTAGAACAACTTTCCACCTTCTTTGCTCTTAATTTCCATGCTGCCACTGACTTCTTGATCAGATGCCAGAACCAGCGTCTCAATCCACCCTCCCCTCTGAAACCCTAAACCCAGGTCCCTCGACCTCAACCCTCAAATCCACAGACCTGCCCTCACTCTTGGAGCCCACATTCTGGCAGGACTCAGACAGGCTTTGCTAAATAGATAAAATTCACTGTCCAGGGACATTCTGGAGACCTGTGCCTCATTTCCAAAGAGTGATGATTGTCATTATGCCTAAATGAACTGCTTTCCCAGTTGAAAACATGTATGTTTCAAAAGCTTAATTTTCCTCCTTTCTCCAAAATGAGAATCAAATATTAACTGTGGCCTGGCACCTTGAGAGCATTTCTTTTTTTATACTTCATAGAATCCTTAATAATACAAAAATTGCCCAGAGCATTTCACACTGAGTTATGAAGTCATTAACATTTCTGGGATAAACACAATACCCCAGGACAGTTATTAGACATAGAAAAGTGGGGGGAGGAATGAGATACATTGAAAAGTCCTCGTGTCTAGCAACTACAGGCAGAAAAATTTACCTGTTCCTAGTTCAAGGCAGCAGAATGCTCTCCACGTACTACGTGCAGCCTGGGTGGCCTTTCCCAGCCAACCGACTCAGCATATTGGATATTGGTAAAATTTTAAAGAATCAGCGTCTTGATGTCCCAAGGCTAGCAATCTTTCCAAACTCACAGCTCTGCATCCTGTCTCAAGGTTCCTGGTATTTATGATCGTGTCGGCAACATGACGGCTATTCCCCCACCTCACGGTCTATTCAGACCCATAACAGATTCTATCTGGCTGTGCTCTTTGCTTTTAAATTAGCAGGGGAATCCATCATATGTGATCTCTACTTCCCACCCCACAGTTTCAGTTTCCACCTGTCCTTCATGATTACACTCAGGTTTCACCAGCTTTCATGGAGATTTCTAAAAAGCTAGGACTCATATTTTCTCCCCTTTTCATAAACAACTCTGGTATATCTTACCAGGAATTTTCTTTGGGGGACTTCAGCATACTGTACCTTGCTTATCCTCTAATTCTGCTCACACACAAGAATTATCGTTATGAAAGAAACCTGGAGGGGGGATTGTCTTTCAGACTTGCAAAGAAGCATCCTTGCTCTGGGTGCAAACCTAGCCGACAAAGATAAACTGTCGTGGCATTTGTGGTGTTGGTGTTGTGCAGTCACTAAGCTGTGTCCAACTCTTTGCAGTCCCAGGGACTGCAGCACACCAGGCTGCTCTGTCCTCCACTGTCTCCCAGAGTTTGCTCAAATTCATGTCCAATGAATCAGTGATGCTATCTAACCATCTCATCCTCTGCTGTCCTCTTCTCCTTTTGCCTTCAATCTTTTCTGGCATCAAAGTCTTTTCCAATGAGTCACGGAGTTTATGGATGGCCTCAAAAGTTCTCTTATGGGTTTCCCTTAACCTGAAGTGTACTAGGGTAGAGGTGCTCTTTCCTAGAGCCTTTCCTTACTGCTCCGTGAAACCTTTTTCTAAAGGACAAGAACAAGAAGAATAGTGTGTATTAGGCAAGGATAATCCCATTCACCTATCCTATATCTACTGCAGTTCAGTTCAGTTGCTCAGTCGTGTTCGACTCTTTGCAACCCCATGAATCGCAGCACGCCAGGCCTCCCTGTCCATCACCAACTCCCGGAGTTCACTCAGACTCACGTCCATTGGGTCAGTGATGCCATCCAGCCATCTCATCCTCTGTCATCCCCTTCTCCTCCTGCCCCCAATCCCTCCCAGCATCAGAGTCTTTTCCAATGAGTCAACTCTTCGCATGAGGTGGCCAAAGTACTGGAGCTTCAGCTTTAGCATCATTCTTTCCAAAGAAATCCCAGGGCTGATCTCCTTCAGAATGGACTGATTGGATCTCCTTGCAGTCCAAGAGATTCTCAAGAGTCTTCTCCAACACCACAGCTCAAACGCATCAATTCTTCGGTGATATCTACTACAGATACCACTTTTACACAGTGCCCCTTTCTCTCTGAGTCTAGATTCAGTTACTCAACAAAGTCTTTCCAATTGCTGTTGATAAATTATTAAAGACAGACAGTCCATTTCCAATGCAGTCTCTGGGAAGCAACCCAACTCCAAGTGTGCATAACTCTTGAAAAGTCAATTAAAACTGTAGCCACTGTCCAAATACTCAGGTTTCCATCTCCAGCCACTTATGACACCCCCTAAATCTCACACCTTCTTTCCCAGGATGAGCAGCCAGCAATGAAGGTTCTAACTCATGGGATCTTCTGCAAGTCCTTTTGTTATTGTTGTTCGTTCACTAAGTCAGGTCCAACTTTTGCAATCCCACGGACTGTAGCATGCCAGGCTCCTCTGTCTTCCACTATCTCCCAGAGTTTCCTCACATTAATGTCCTTTGAGTTGGTGATGCTATCTAATCACTGCATCTTCTGCTGCCCCCTTCTTTTGCCCTCAATCTTTCCCAGCATCAGGGTCTTTTCTAATGAGTTGGCTCTTGGCATCGGTGGCCTATGTATTGGAGCTTCAGCTTCAGCATCAATCCTTCCAATAAATATTCAGGGTTGATTTCCTTTGGGATTGACTGGTTTGATCTCCATGTAGTTCAAGGGACTCTCAAGAGTCTTTTCCAGCACTAGAATTTAAAAGCATTAGTTCTTCAGCACTCATCCTTCTTTATTATGGTCCAACTCTCACATCCATACATGACTACTGGAAAAACTATAGCTTTGACTATGCAGACTCTTGGAAAAGTGATGTTGACAATTACCTATGCAAATTCTAAATCTCTGATTCTCTGATTATTTTTACCACTACTTTTTTTTTAATTTTTTTTTTTTTACTTTATTTTACTTTACATACTGTATTGGTTTTGCCATACATCAACATAAATCCTCCATGGGTGTACACGTTTTTGTTTTTTATTTTATTTATATAGCTGCATCAGGTCTTAGTTGCAGCATCCAGGACCTTTTTTCAGTTGTGGCATGCAGACTCTTAGTTGAGGCGTGTAGGATTTAGTTGCCTGACCAGGGATAGAACCCTGGTTCCCTGCATTAGGAGCACTGAGTCCTAACCACTGGATCACCAGGAAAGTCCTTCACTACTACATCTGAAACTTACTTATGGAAGAGGCTATGTCCCACATGCCCCTTTGAGCCACCACTGACTTCATCTTCCTCAGCCTCACTGACTTTCACCTCCGTTTCACACCAGCCATATCCTGAATCCCTCATCCTCAGACTAGATCTTGAGTCTGGGGCTCCCTTCTTCTGACTTCAGCCCCCTTCTCCTTCATCCAGTGAATGTACTCTTTGTCCTCTCTGGGACCATTGCATAATTAGTCACCAGATATATATTAGAATCAGAGTTCATGAATTAGCCAGCCTTCCTGAACGCCACAGCCACCCTCTTCAATATCACTCAGCAATATCACTTCAATATCTCACCAGCATCCCAGGTTCTGCCAACCTGTTGGTAATATACTATGACAATCCCCAACCCTGAATCACCCCTACAGCCCCATCCATCTCTGTAGAAATAATGACAGTGAACAGACCTGCAAACTTTACCAGTGGGCTGGTATCCTGTGTTGATTCCACACATTGAGAAACTATGGTATCAGATCCATCATGTCCTTATTTAAAAAAATTATCCCAGACTGGTGCTTGAACTCTATGGAGAATCTTGGTGCTTTCCTCTGTTCCACATTTCTGAGCTCCTTCACCCTGAACATTCACACTCCCCAATTTGCTTCTCACAATATAGAGTGATTATCTATGGCTTTCAAAATTCAACCATCAGTCAAAACCAAGGGTAATCTGCTTTCCCACTGTGGGACAAATCCTGGAGCCCAGATCTCCAAGACAACTTAATAGAAATAAAATGCCCTGTAAATATTTATTAAATGAAGTGACCAAGGCTCTCTGGACTGGCCAAAACAATCTCTTAATAAACTTGAACTAGAACTCCCTAATTATGGGAGCAAGCTAGAGAAGGAGTCTTCTCTAGGCTTCTCCAGGGCATTGGGTATCCCCCGCTAGCCAGGAATTTACCCTTCAGTTGCTGCACTGGGGAGATGGAGGGACACCTGGCATAGATATTTACTAAAACTTAGAGAAATATTTTGCTATTTTAACAGGCAAAGGACTATACCAGTGCATATGGATTTAAAACCAATCTGGCTTAATACTAGCATTAAGTTCCCCTACCATCACCCCCCAAAATATGAAACAGCAATTTATTACTATTGGTCTCTTGCTAACTGGAATTGCAAATCTTAACAACTGATCTATGATTTTTTGAAGTCAATATAAATGATGTAAGATTACATGGATCACACTGCAGGCAAGTCACTGACAAAGAAGTTGCAGAGTGAGATCAGTCATAATTGAAAAAGACGACGCTAAGAAAAGAACTGCTTCAAAAGAAGACAGATGCTAAATGAGATATCCTGCATTGGATCCTGGAACAATAATATAAGGACATTTGTGGGAAAACTGGTAAAATTTGAATAAAGTTTATTGTTTAGTTAATACTAATATGCCAGTCCTTGGAAGGAAAGTTATGACCAACCTAGATGGCATATTGAAAAGCAGAGACATTACTTTGCCAACAAAGGTCCGTCTAGTCAAGGCTATGGTTTTTCCTGTGGTCATGTATGGTTGTGAGAGTTGGACTGTGAAAAAAATGGAGTGCCGAAGAATTGATGCTTTTGAACTGTAGTGTTGGAGAAGACTGTTGAGAGTCCCTTGGACTGCAAGGAGATCCAACCAGTCAATTCTGAAGGAGATCAGCCCTGGGATTTCTTTGGAAGGAATGATGCTAAAGCTGAAACTCCAGTACTTTGGCTACCTCATGTGAAGAGTTGACTCACTGGAAAAGACCCTGATGCTGGGAGGGACTGGGGGCAGGAGAAGGGGACAACAGAGGATGAGATGGCTGGCTGGCATCACTGACTCGATGGATGTGAGTCTGAGTGAACTCTGGGAGTTGGTGATGGACAGGAAGGCCTGGCGTGCTGCGATTCATGGGATCGCAAAGAGTCGGACACAACTGAGCAACTGAACTGAACTGATCAGTATAATGGATACCAGTTTTCATTAGTATTAACTAAACAATAAACTTTATTCAGATTGCACCAGTTTTTCATGAATGTCCTTATATAATACTAATGTACTAATATTTCCCTGATAACTAAGTTGGTAGAGAATCTGCCTGCAATGCAGGAGACCTCAGTTCGATTCCTGGGCCAGGAAGATCCACTGGAGAAGGGATAGGCTACCCACTCCAGTATTCTGGCCTGGAGAATTCCATGGGCTGTATAGTCCATGGGGTCACAAAGAATTGGACATGACTGAGTGACTTTCACTTTCATTTTCTTTCAATGTACCAGTATTGATTTGCGAGTCTTGACAAATGTACTATTATTCTATAAGATATTAATTTTGGGGAAAACTGGGTGAAGAGGAGAACTCTCCATATTATCCTTTGTAAATTTTCTGTAAATGTAAAGTTATTCCAAAACAAAGAGAATGACTGACATCATAGGATTAAGAGCCCTTGTGTGCAGCTCGGTTGTTTGTTGGGTCCACTCTTTGTGACCCTATAGCCTATAGCCTACCAGGTTCCTCTGTTCATGAGGATTCTCCAGGTGAGAATGCTGGAGAGGGTTGCCATGCCCTCCTCCAGGGCATCTTTCTGACTCAGGTTATCTTTCCACGTCTCTTACGGCTTCTTCACTGGCGGGTGGATTCTTTACCACTAGCGCCACCTTGGCAGGAGTTAATAAGACCCCCAGATATTTCTGCAAAACTTGACTTCATGATATTTCTATGAATCTCAAATGTGAAGGATGAGTGTTCTAGTTGGTAGAAAAGAATATACCCAAATTTTCTGTTAATCCTTACTTGATTCACCATCTGTTGATTCTAAGAATTAGTGCCTAGTTGCAATTATAACTTAAATTGTGTTCAGTGTAAGAAAGCAAATAAATTTTCATAATCTTTAGTTTCATTTTTCAAGATGAAATCCCAATATCAATCAGACAAACACCCCACTGCTTATTTTGAAACCCCCACCCATTAAATGAGAACTTATTTTTAGGAATTTTTGTATGTGGACGACGTTAATAGTCTTTATTGAATATGTTAAAATATTACTTCTGTTTTATGCTTTGCTTTTTTGGCTACAAGGCATGTCTTAGCTCCCTGACCAGGGGTTGAACCTACACCCCCTGCATTAGAAAACAAAGTCTTAACCACTGTATACCAGGGAAGGTCCAAGTGAAAGCATTTTAAGTCATCTATCAACCCAATGATATGTGGATAAATGGACTCCCCTACGACTTCCAGGGTGTATAAACTCCCTCCCCATCCTTAGCATTCTAAATGTGATTCTCTGCAGTGCTTAGGGAAGAGGGGAAATGTGAGAAACCCAGAAAAAACGAAAAGGCTTTACATAATAAAGGGATTGACAGAACCGGAAAGTGTTACTGAGTGAAATATGATTTCACTTCACCTCATTGTCCCCAAGAGACCTTCCATAAAATCTATGTTTTGCATCACTGCTTTAGGGTAGGAGTTTGTTTTGCTTGGGTTTTTAATGAGACATATGTTGACACTGGCCTTAAAGATGAATGCCAGATGGTCTGGTTACATGCTGGTTACCCCATGAATCAGCCCTGCACTGAGAAGTGCTCATCACCTACTTTATCTCTGAGATGAGCTGACATCATTTAATGAGGCAGACAGGATCACCCCATTTTATAGATGACAATTGAGGCTCATAAGTTTCTGCAGGTTGCCAGGAGGAGAGTTTGCAGGATGAGTGATGGGGCCACAGTGAACTGGGAAAGATATGCCTATCCAAAGAGTAAAGGGCTTTTCCAGGTGGCAGAGTGGTGAAGAATCTGCCTATCAATAAAGGGGACACAAGAGATGTGAGGTCAAGCCCTGTGTTGGGAAGATCCCCTAGAGGAGGAAATAGCAACCGACTCCAGTAATCTTGCCTGAAAAGTCCCACAGACAGAGGAGCCTGGCGGGCTACAGTCCATGACGTCACAAAGAATCATTCATGACTGAGCGACTGAGCACAGCATAGCACACGTATGCAGAGGAGGTAGCCACCCGAGAAAGCAGGGTCAGTGCAGCCAGGACTCTGAGTTTTCAGGTGAAGTTGTCCTGTGGCTTTGTCTGACTCTTTCATTTTTATTTCCTTTTTAATTTTTATTTTTTAAGATTTTTTTGATGTGGACCATACTTAAAGTCTTTATTGAATTTGTTACAATATTGCTTCTGTTTTATGTTTTGGTTTTTTTGACCTCAAGGCATGTGGTGCCTTAGCTCCCTGCCTTGGGATCAAACCTGCACTCCCTGCATTGGAAGATGAAATCTTAACCACTGGACCACCAGGGAAGTCCCTGTCTGACTCTTTTAAACACAGAACAGAGGGATCAAATAAGCCAAGTCTGCAGTCAGTATACATCTATGGGCAGCCTCTCTATAACCTCCAGGTTGGGAAAATATTAAAAGGTAGGTTAAGTAATAGGTTCCTGCCACTTTGGAAGATAAATTTACTTTGTGCTAATGTAAGTCCTAATACCTTTCCCTCTCTAATTAGCAAATTCTGGGTCACAGTGTACTTATAATACATAAAAGCATGCATATATATCCAAAAAGAGAGGTTCTAGTCCCTGCTTATGCGTTTTCAGCCCTCTCCTCTTTCCACTCTTTATTTATTTTTTAAAATATTTATTTATTTGGCTGTGTCAGGTCTTAGTTGGGACATGCAGGATCTTTAGTTGCAGCATGTGGGATCTAGCTCCCTGGCCAGGGGTAGAATATAGGCCCCCTGCACTGGGAGTCTTAGCCATTGGACCACCAGAGAAGTACCGTCCTGTCCGCTCTTTAAAGCCCTGTTAATAATCCGATAAGATAATAAAGGGAGCTTAAAGTCCATTTCAGATGTAAATCCTTTGCGGGAAGTTGCACTATTTCCAAGGAGCAGGCAACAGCCCCAGCCAGGTATTTACCCACCCACTCAAGTGTATAAGCCAGTTTTCTTTTCACAGGAAGTATTCACATGTAGTGGACTTCCCAGGTGGTTCAGGGGTAAAGAATCCACCTGCAGTATAAGAGCTGCAGGTTTGATCCCTGAGTTTGGAAGATCGCCTGGAGAAGGAAATGGCTACCCACTCCAATATTCTTGCCTGGGAAATCACATGGACAGAGGAGCCTGGTGGGCTACAGTCCATGGGGTTGCAAAGGAGTCGAACATGACTTAGTGACTAAACAACATTCAAATGTAGGACTCCCAAGATCCAGCTGTTTCCAATAGTTCTTAATTTGTCTGTCAGCGGATACCAAGGTAAAGTTCACCATTTTTCTTATGCTTCTGCTTCCTCCAAGGACAAACGAAATAGCTACAAATTAGCCAGTTTCTCCAGATGGCAATGGCAAAGCCAAAATAGACCCCCAAGGTAATTTAGGGGCTAGACAGATGAGAAAGGAACCAATGTCTATGACAATGATTTGTGGATAGACAGTAAGTTCTTTCCTGGGACATATAAATGTATGTTTTCCCCATTTTCAGTCAGAAAAACATTGAGGTCAAGGTAAGTTCAGCTTCATATAGTGAAGTGAATCCCCAAATTGCATTTTCCAGAGAGGCCGTGTGAGAAGGCACCTGGGGCCAGCACGCCAATCCAGAATTTACTGACAACCAGGTAACCTTGAGTAAATCACTCACCTCTTTGTGCTTCCTCTGAACCTGCCCAAGCGTGTGGAGAATAAAGGAGATGAGCTTTGGGGAGGGCCCAGCGCATTTCAGAAGACCTGGTGTCCATCGGGCAAAGCTAGTTCCTAGCTGGCTACTCTTACCTGCGTTTCTGGCCCTTGAGTTATGGGTTCTAATCTCTGTTGATCCACAATTTTCACATTCATGAAAAAAAAAATTGTTTTTCTTTCCTGAGGCTGAAAGGTGAGATGACTGTTCAGCCTCATCTTTAAAGGCAGCATCCTTTGTCACATTGAGACGTTTCATCTGGTAATCAGGAGCACCTAGGCAAAAATTCCGGCTATTTTCCTTAACAGCACAGCAATCAGACTTCCAGGCAGAAGTGCATTGAGGCGGTCCTCAGCGTCTCAGATTCATCATATTTGCTCCAACATGGAGGGACTGACAAATTAGCCAGATTTGCATGAATTTAATCTGGTGTGGTGCATGGGCTTTTCACTGCAGAGGCTTCTCTGGCTTTGGAGCCCAGGCTCTAGAGCCCAGGCTCAGAGTTGTGGCACACAGCCTTAGATGCCCCGCAGCACATGGGATCATCCTGAATCAACGATCAAACCAGTGTCTCCTGCATTGGGAAGCAGATTCTTTACCACTGAGCAAAGAGGCTTCTTTTGCTCACCCAAGACCTGTGAATTCAGGGATACAAACACCAGGAATACCAAAAAAGAACAAAATAACAACTTTGTAAACAAATACAAAGTTTTTGTTTGTATTTAAAATGAAAACTTTATAAATTGTTGTTGTTCAGTCACTAAGTCTTGTCCGACTCTGACCCCACGGTCTGCAGCACAACCGGCTTCCCTGTCCTTCACTATATCTTGGAATTTATTCAAACTCATATCCACTGAGTCAGTGATACTATCCAACATCTCATCCTCTGTCACCGCTTTCTCCTTTTGCCTTCAATCTTCCCCAGCATCAGGGTCTTTTCCAGTGAGTTGGTTCTTCACATCAGGTGGCTAAAGTATTGGAGCTTCCACTTCAGCATCAGTCCTTCCAGTGAATTTTCAGGATTGATTTCCTTTAGGATTGACTGGTATGATCTCCTTGCAGTGAAAGGGATTCTCAAGAGTCTTTTTCAGCACCACAGTTCAAAAGCATCAATTCTTTGGTGTTTAGCCTTCCTTACTATCCAACTCTCACATCCATACATGACTCCTGGAAAAACCGTAGCTTTAACTATATGGAATTTTATTGGCAAAATGATGTCTCTGCTAAATAAATATTTATTACTGCTCATGGGGTTTTCGAGGCAACAATACTAGAGTGGTTTTCCACTTCCTCCTCCAGTGGGAGACCCAGGTTCGATCCCTGGGTGGGGAAGATCTCCTGGAGAAGGAAATGGCAACCCACCCCAGTATTCTTGCCTGGAAAATCCCATGGACAGAGGAGCCCGGTGGGCTACTGTCCATGGAGTCGCAAAGAGTCGGACACGACTGAGCGACTTCACTTTCACTTTTCACTTTCCTCCAGTGGACCACGTTGTGTCAGAACTCTTCACTATGAAGAGTCTTGGGTGGCTCTGCACGGAATGGCTCACAGCTTCACTGAGTTATGCAAGCCCCTTTGCCATGACAAGGCTGTGATCCATGATAAAGTAAATAAGTAATAAACCTAAATATTCATATATATGTTCATATTTTAAGGACCCAGAAAAAGCAAACATAAATACAGCTCTCTTCCTGTATCTCCTGCCCAGTGTTAATGTTGACTCACCCTGGGCAGTAAAGGAGCAGCAAATTGAACTGCTGCTTGAGATCACAGTGTCATTACCGCCAAGCAGCTCCAGTGGGCAAGGCCCACACTGTCTGGAGTCATGCATGACTTTACTGCCCAAACATAAGTGGCAGCCCTGCTAATGAATATTGAAAAAGAAAAAGAAGAGACAGAAAGGAGACTAACACTGGGGGCGAGGGGGAGGTTAGTTACTTCCTAGGTGTCTCCACGTGTGACTTACTGGTCTGCCACATGAGTGGGAACACAAGGTCAGAACTAGCTGGGGGACTCCGGGTATTCCCTCTCCTTTCTAAGCCTCAGTTCCTCATCTTTAACTGCACTGTATGATCTTGGTCACATGTACTTTAAACATCCTTTATCACAAAATGTGATTTGACATGTATGGAATTTATCAGCAACCTACATCCTAGGGGCCACTAAGGAGTATTTGTGCTGTATGTGTGCTATGTGGCTTCAGTCATGGCTGACTCTTTGCAACCCTATGGACTGTAGCCCGCCAGGATCCTCTGTCCTTGGGATTCTCCAAGCAAGAATACTGGAGTGGGTTGCCATTTCCTCTTCCAGGGGCTCTTCCCGACCCAGGGATTGAACCCACATCTCTTACATCTCCTGCATTGGCAGGTGGATTCTTTACGCCTAGCGCCACCTGGGAACTTAGGATGCTTTAATTAGGAATACACATTCTAGAGGTAGCTGGGTAACTCCTTCAAAGTCTACACCAGAGGGTTTATTCATCAGCATAAACGTTGGAAGTAAAATTGTTTGGTCAGTAAAATGAAGGCATGGGTGGGCTGGAGAGAAGGAAGAGCCCTGCCATTCTTGAATTAATAAGGTGTAAGAATTTGGCCTGACCCATAACAGATCAGTTCCTGCAGAGCAGCCCCAGTGCCCCAGGCATCATGGGTCCTCAGGCTCTGCTCTGCCAGAAGCTTGCCCCGACCCCACCCCCCCAATCTGGGAGCTGTGCCATCGGCTGGTCCTGCAGTGAACCAGTTCTGCCAGAGAGCTGGAGGGCAGAGTGTGGCAGTGTCTTCCTTCTGTGTACTCCATGGCTTGCTGCTACCCTTAGAAGTTTATATCAGCTAGTTAAAGGGTGGTCTCCCTCATGTGGGTAGGGTCCCCTTTAGTATTTAATAGCATCCTTTTCATTTTGCTATAGCAGTGGCTTCATAATTGTGCACTGATTCAAGGGCAAACAAGTCACACTCCTTCAAAGTCTACACCAGAGGGTTTATTCATCAGCATAAACGTTGGAAGTAAAATTGTTTGGTCAGTAAAATGAAGGCATGGGTGGGCTGGAGAGAAGGAAGAGCCCTGCCATTCTTGAATTAATAAGGTGTAAGAATTTGGCCTGACCCATAACAGATCAGTTCCTGCAGAGCAGCCCCAGTGCCCCAGGCATCATGGGTCCTCAGGCTCTGCTCTGCCAGAAGCTTGCCCCGACCCCACCCCCCCAATCTGGGAGCTGTGCCATCGGCTGGTCCTGCAGTGAACCAGTTCTGCCAGAGAGCTGGAGGGCAGAGTGTGGCAGTGTCTTCCTTCTGTGTACTCCATGGCTTGCTGCTACCCTTAGAAGTTTATATCAGCTAGTTAAAGGGTGGTCTCCCTCATGTGGGTAGGGTCCCCTTTAGTATTTAATAGCATCCTTTTCATTTTGCTATAGCAGTGGCTTCATAATTGTGCACTGATTCAAGGGCAAACAAGTCACAACATTAAGGGCTTCCCTGGTGGTCCAGTGGTTAAGAATCTGCCTTGCAATGCAGGGGACACCAGTTTAATGCCTGATCTGGAAAGCCGAGGGGTAGCTAAGCCTCTGTGCCACGACTACTGAGCTTCTGCTCTAGAGCCCGAAAGCCCCAGCTTCTGAGTCCACACAGTCTAGAGCCCATATTTTGCAGCAAGAAAAACCACTGCAACCAGAAGCCTGTGCACCGAAACTGGAGAGCAGGCCCCACTCTCTGCAACTAGAGAAAACCCGTGCACAGCACAAAGACCCAGTGCAGCTAAATAAATAGAAAAATAAGAACAAATCACAAGATTATGGGACTTGTGCAATAGTCATTTCCATATTAATGTGAGAGCCGTCCGTTTTGGCAGCATTGGGTCATTGGAGACCACTGTGTGTTTCATACATTAGAATTAAGAAGAGGAAAGTTACATATATTAGAGCTGCTTGTGTAAGCAAATAAATCAAGCAAGGAATCATAATTATTAGATGACCAATTAAATGAAAGGCCTACCCAGGCATTGTTAGTAAGACAATTAATTGTAGGTTTCTACCCATCTTGTACATTTTGTTGCTTATGAGAATAATGCATTGATTCTCTAAGACTGGGTTAAAAGCATGTTTAATCAGATTCCGCTAAGCATAGAATCATTATTTTTATGACTTCATGAAATGCATATTTTTACCAACCAATTTTGAAACAGCTTTTTCAAAGGTTAGAAAGGAGCTCTTATCCTTTCAGAGAGCACCCATGGAAATCAGAAGTTTAAAGAAAAATCTCATTATAAGGTGAATAATTTTGGAAAACTAACACCCAAAGCTTCCTTTGATTTAGAAAATGCTTTGAGTGGAGATTTCTGAATAGAGAATTGAAGGATTATTTTCTTTTCTTCTAGATTTTCTCAGAGTATCTCATATCTCAACAACTACAGTATAGATAAAGCACTTTGCGGTCTGGAGGGTTTTTTGTGTTTGTTTTTATTTTTTTGCTTTGTTGGTCTCCTCTTAAAGAAACTTCTCACAAATGTAAAAAGAGGATAAAGTCGGTTCCCTTTCATCCCTAGTGACTAAGAATATGAGTGGGTAGAATCCAAGTGTAGGCTTCTCCATGAAATTCAAAAATACTCGTGTTTCCCTTCTTGCCTGGGAACATAAAAGAGACAGTTTTAGGATAAATTAAAGGAGGCCCTATTTTAAATAGCTTTCCTTTAGGCAAGATGTAGTACGGGCTAAAAATGCAAGCAGCTTCAGAGATGACTTTAGATGCATCCCTGGGAATCATATCTATGTCCAGTGATTGAGAAGGAACTAAAGATGCTCAGGGGACATTGCTTGCCCTTTGACACCCAGCACAGCCCCTCCCTCTGCCAACACCCAGGTTGTTCAAAGAGCCCTATTCTATTCTTCTGGAGCATTGGGCACATTCATCTACAATGCTCAGATAATGCAGGGATGGTGTCTTACTGAACACTGAGTCCACTAAGCCTAGCAAAGGCTCTGATACAATAAAGTCAGATCTGAATGTTGATACCAGACATTTCCCCCAACTCCCACAAAATGTCCCAAGATATATTTTATGATCTCCTGATTTCTTTTCCAAGTTGCCTTTAGAAAGAAGTTCCCACTATTCTGTAAGGACAGAGCAGCTCCATCCTTCTATTTTGTACCTGGCCTTAGGGAGTCATAGCCTTTATTAACAACCTACCTTTATTCACAGAAGAAAATGGCAGAAAATGGAGAAGGAAATGGCAACCCATTCCAGTATTCTTGCCTTGAGAATCCCATGAACAGAGAAGCCTGGCGGGCTACAGTCCACAGGGTCGCAAAGAGTCAGACACAACTGAGCAACACCTTTATCCACAAGGGGAGCAAAATGGGAGGAGACGTGGTCAAATCCTGGTTTTAAGGAATGTTCTTTCTTATTCTCCATCTGCAACACTCCAGCTTCCCTAAACGGCCTGCAGCCTTGTAGTTTTCATTGCAGGCTCTCGGAAGCAGATTGTTCAGGTTGGAATCCTAGCTCCATGACATGCCCCACTCCGTGACCTTGGGCACATTACTTAATGTCTTAGTGTCCAAGATGCTGCATCAGTAAAAGGAAGTTAATCACTGTATCCATTTTACAAGTTTGCTGTAAGAACTAAATGAGATCACAGTGTTTAGTGTATTATCTGACCCCCTAGCAAGTGGTTATTAACTGTGTATCTATCAGTACAGGCAAGGATATACTGCAGTAACAAAAGAGACAAGTGGCTTAAAACAAAGTTTTATTATTCACTCATGCTATGTGCTCATACTGGTAGACAGAAGTCTGTGTTCACTGAAGCCACTCAGGAGACGAGGCTAAAGAGCAACCACCTGTATGTCATGTACAAAGGAAAGAAAGAAAGTGAGCAGTCATGCTGGTCCTTAAATCTTTCACTGGAAGTTATACATGGAACTTCTGTGCATATTTCATCGTCTAAACACATCACTGCATGGCCCCACTTAGCTCCACTGAGACAGGAAGGCCCCACTTAACTCCACACCAACACACTTAAAAGTTGAGAGAACTAAAAATATTGGGTTTGGGGGAGTTTTTCTGGTAGTTCAGTGGTTGAGAGTCTGTCTGTCAACTCAGGGGATATGAGTTCGATCACTGGTCTGGAAAGATACCTCGGGACAACTAAGCCTGGGCACAACAACTATTGAGCCTGAGTGCTCTAGAGCCCATGCTCTGCAAAAAGAGAAGCTTCTGCAATGAGAAGCCCGAGAACCACAACTAGAGAGTAGTCCCCACTCTCCGCAACTAAAGAAAGCCTTTGTGCAGCAAGGAAGACCCAGAATGCCAACATAAATAAATAGTAATTTTTTTTAAAAAAGAAATATTGGGGTTTTGATACTACTGACCACACCTTGTAGTAGCAAGCTGATATTATTATGATAGTGAGTCTCATGCAATATCCCTTCAGGGTTTCACAAGCAAAAATGCAAAATGTCAGCGGTGTAAAACAGATAGCTTGTGCCTGAAATTGACTCAGTTATCTGTCCAAGCCCAGCATAGACTATAGCAAAGAGCATTTTCTCTTCTGACTACAGTTCTATCCCTCTGCAGTATTCTTTTATAACATGCATGGTCAATAGCCAATCATTTTTGAGCAGTTTTAATGTAACATTTCATTCTCGTTTCATGACAGATGGGGAAAAAAGCTTCCAGGGAGAAAATAGAAACAAACTCCTCTTTTTTTCCTCCAAAACTTAAGAAGCAATGACATAGTGCTTAAGAAAAATAGCCCCCAGGTTTTCAACCCTGTCAACTAGCTTAATTAATGGCCTTTTTTTTTTTTTTTTCAAATCCTTTGTGGGGGTGAGAGGTGCCAGAAGCAGAGAAGAGCTCTCCCCAGTTCTAAATGGTTCCATAAATGTTTTCCAGTGATTTACGTAGCAAATAACTAAAACATACAAGGAAGCTGGTAACTTCTCATTTGATCTTTCCTGCAGAGAGGACTAGAAGGACAGGCTGCCTGGAAGACTTCAGAGACCACTAAACTGCTTTCTATTGATTTTATACTAAGATACCTTATCATTCTTGTTGCTTTAAAGGGAAATGCAATCTGTGTCAGGGTCTAAATAGACTTTCCTAGAAAACTCAGGCCTCGCACTCCTACGTGAACAGATGTGGAGGATGTTTATCCGGTTTGGCAAATCAACTTTAGAGAGTTTGTTTTTGGGTTGGTGTTTTTTTCCCAAGAAGCATCTTTCCTGCTTTAACATCCAGTCCCAATTGCAAAGAGCAGCCACTGGAGTCTCACTTCCTGAGAGTAAACTCTCTTGGATCTGGAATTCACCTGAAAAAGCACCGTGTTCAGCCCCCTGGAGAATCCCATGGACAGAGAAACCTACAGTCCATGGGGTCACAAAGAGTCGAACACGACTGAGCGACTTCACCACCACCAGGGACAAGGAGGATCTGAAATGTTAGGGACTTGCTTAAGGGTGCTGAATGAGCCAGGGACAGAATCCTAGTTCAATTCCAGTCCTCTGACCCTAGTCAGAGACTCTCAGAATCTTGGAATTGGCATACGTTTAAAACTCCAGGTGTCTGTTCCTCCTCTAGGATCTCCCCTTGTAAACCACATGTCAATAGATTTATCCTAATGCTATCAGAGTGTAAAAAGGAAGAGTCGGTTTTGACTCTTCCATGCTAGATAAATTTCTTTGGCCATTTTTGTTATTATAATCATACATAATGGCCTACCTCAGAGAATCCTGCCCCTCTGCCTGACTATTACGCTAAAGTGCCTTTGTTCAGAATCCTATCCACCTATAGATGACAGGAAGAAAGAAATTAACATATCCCTTTGTGTGAGGCTTGCCATTCTAGGAGGTTCTTTCAAGATTAAATGGCTTTTTTACTTTCTTTCCTCACCTCCCCCCATCTCTGATCCATAAAGTAACCTAGCATCCATACCCCAACAAGATGGTGATTTTGAGACATTAGTCCGCCGTCTTCTTAGTGAGTCAGCTTTCCAACTAAAGTCATATTCCTTGCTTCAACACCTCATCTCTCAAATTCACTGGCCTCTTGCCTGGCAAGCAAAGCAAGCTTGAACTCTGTAACAAAAGTATAATGCATTTTCTTCTCCTTAACTTTCTCAATACAGCCTGCTGCTGCTGCTGCTAAGTCGCTTCAGTAGTGTCTGACTCTGTGCGACCCCATAGACAACAGCCCACCAGTCTCCCCCATCCCTGGGATTCTCCAGTCAAGAATACTGGAGTGGGTTGACTATCTTTGGCCTATTTCCTGTCTATATTTGGGATACTGTATATCACACTTTTAAGAAATTCAATAAGTAGAAATTCTAACCTACAAAACTTGTAGATCACAGAGATCTTTCATTTTATAAAACAGTTATATATAAGTAAGGTCCTGAGTTATAGTCTTGACTTTGCCATTAACTGGTATGTATCTGTGAAAAACTCAGTGAGTCATTCTTGGTCTGAGTGTCAGAATCTATTAGATGAAGGGGCTGGAATAGATAATCCTTAAAAATCCTTTGAACTGGAAATAGTTCATGAATTGATTCCAGGAATCAAGATATTTTACTAATACACTTTTTAAGTTTTTCCATTTATTTTTAAATGTTTCACAGTTACAAAAAAAAGAAAAAGGATACTGCTGTTAGCACCCATGAAGCCACTACTCAAATTAATATCTAAAGAATTAGGAACACATCTGAAGTTCCCATTAGAACCCTCACCAGCTGGGGCCAATCATCCCCTTCTTTCTAACATCCAAAAGTAACACCCACCTTGAACTTGGTGCTTCTCAAGTTTATGCATTTCTTTATTGTTTCATATTTTTATCTCCCTAAACAATGTGTACTTCTATTTTGCATGTCTTTACTATATAAGTGGAATATGTTTGTATTTTTCTTTCTGTGAGTTGCTTTTCAGCTTAATACTCTGTTCTCAAATCTACTCTTGTTGGCACATTGACTACAGTTCATTCATTCTTATTATTGTTATTCTGTCACTAAGTTGTGCCCAGCTCTTTTCAATCCCATGGGCTACAGCACACCAGGCTCCTATGTTCTCCACCATTTTCTGGAATTTGCTCAAATTTATGTCCATTGAGTCGGTGATGCTATCTAACCATCTCATCCTCTGCTGCCTTCATCTCCTTTTGTCTTCAGTCTTTCCCAGCATCAGGATCTTTTTCAGTGTATCAACTCTTCACATCAGGTGGCCAAAGTATTGGAGCTTCATCATCAGTCCTTCCAATGATTATTCAGAGTTGATTTCCTTTAGGATTGACTGATTTATCTTTTTACTCTTCAAAGGACTCTCAAAAGTCTTCTCCAACATCATAATTTGAAAGCATCAATTCTCTGGCACTTAGCCTTCTTTATAGCCCAACTCTCACATGACCACTAGAAAAACCATAGCTCTGACTATATGGACCTTTGTCAGTAAAGTGATGTCTCTGCTTTTTAGTATGCTGTCTAGGTTTGTCATAGCTTACTGCTGTAGATTATTTCACTGAATGAACATACCAAATTTACTTACACTCACTTGATAGAAACTAGGTTGTTTCTTACTTTTCTCTATTGAAACAAAACTGCTGTGAAAAGTCTTTTATTGTCTACAGTACACACATGAGAGTTCTCTAAGGCATTGCATGGGATTGGAAATCTTAAGGTATTTTCTCCTTTTATCCTTATGCTGTTGGTTTTTCACATCCATGAACATGATTGATCTTTCCATTTAAGTCTGACATTGTATCTTTGAATAATTTTACAATTTTATCCATACCCTGCTGGCATATACTAATTTACTCCTAGATACTTTAGTGTTTCTGCTGCTATTGTAAATAGTTGTCGGTCTATGCCTGCATGCTCAGTGGCTTCAGTCATGTCTGTCTCTTTGTGACCCTATGAACTGTAGCCCACGAGACTCCTCTGTCCATGGTGTTCTCCATGCAAGAATAGTGGGGTAGGTTGCCATGCCCTCCTCCAAGGAATCTTCCCGACCCAGGGATCAAACCCACATCTGAGTCTCCTGTATTACATGTGAATGCTTTGCTTGTTGAGCCACCTGTGAAGCTCTTGTCTATCTCTAGGAAGGCAATTAATTTTTTATACCTGTCTTATGAGTGTACATGCTGCTCTCACTTATTAACTCTAACTTTTCAGTAGAGTCTTTGAAGTTGTGTATGTAGATAATCATATCATGACACTTTAGTGCCTATCTATCTTTATACCTAGTGTCTAACAACACCAGCTTCCTAACCAGTGCCTGTTCCTCCTTCTTTCTTGTTAGCAGAATCCAAAATTATTCCCTCAGCACTGTGCCCAGCTAAAAATACTCAACACACAAGTCTCCTTGCAGCTGGGAGAAGGGAGGTGCATCTGGCCAATAGGGTGTAAGTTTAAGTCCCTGAAGGTGAAGGTCTTGCTCAAGTAAAAGACTACTCTTTGGGAAAAAATTCATCTGGGGCTGCCCTTACTCCTGCCTGTGGTTCAGACATCGGGTAGCTCTTCGCATTCCCTTCTCATCTTGAGGTTTCCTGGACCACATGGGCAATGTAAATTTGAACCTTGTACTTTTGAGCCAACAAACTGTTGAGAATTTTCTGGGCAAGCCCTTTTTTATTTAGGACAGAGCACACCATATGCTTGCTATCTCCTTTTGATAAGAGGTACATGTTTTCCCCATGATTCATAACCCTTTAAGAATACCAAATGCACACTGGCCTTAACTCCATCTTCCCACCTTGATCGGGTCCAAGGCTTGTCTCCTATCTCTATGGAAAACCAAGCCTCTAGGGTCCCCAAGGTTGCTAACATCTGCAACAGCCAAGACCTCAGCCCCCACACACCACTCTGGTTTTCAGCTTCTTCTTAATGCTTGGTTTTTGGAAATTTCCCTATTTTGCAAGTTCAATGAAGCATCTGAGAAGGGACTTGTTATACTTTGTCCCATATTTCTAGATGTTTGGTCTTGGAAGTCTTCAGATTGGAAATGGAAAAACCTCCTGCTATTAATTAAGTCCATGGCTCAAGTTACAAAATTCCAACGTACGGACACCTGTTATGGAGCACATCTATTGCACAGCAGGAGCTACTCCTTCAGCATGTGTTAGCTGAAGCACCTACTTGTGCCAGGCACTGTTGAGGACCTGGAACACAAAGTTGAAAAAGGCAAATCAGTTCTCTGAACTCAAGGAACGCATATTTAATGGGAAGACACACAATGAATAAGGAAAGAAACAAGAAAACTTTAATTTTTAAGTATTTATTTATTGTCACTTGTTTAGTTCTTTGGCTGTGCTGAGTCTTAGTTGTGGCACATAGGATCTCCAATCTTCATTGTGGCATAGAGGATCTTTAACTGTTGTGGCATGTGAACTCTTAGCTGTGGCATACATGCTTAGTCACTCAGTCGTGTCCAACTCCTTGTCCATGGGATTATCCCAGCAGGAGTATGGAGTCGGTTGCCATTTCCTCCTCCAAGGGAACTTCCTGACCCAGCGATTGAACCCACATCTCCTGGAGCTCCTGTATTGGCAGATGGACTTCTCACCACTGAGCCTCCTGGGAAGCCCTTTGTTGCAACATGTGGTATCTAGTTCCCCAATCGAACACGACTGAGCGACTTCACCACCACCAGGGACAAGGAGGATCTGAAATGTTAGGGACTTGCTTAAGGGTGCTGAATGAGCCAGGGACAGAATCCTAGTTCAATTCCAGTCCTCTGACCCTAGTCAGAGACTCTCAGAATCTTGGAATTGGCATACGTTTAAAACTCCAGGTGTCTGTTCCTCCTCTAGGATCTCCCCTTGTAAACCACATGTCAATAGATTTATCCTAATGCTATCAGAGTGTAAAAAGGAAGAGTCGGTTTTGACTCTTCCATGCTAGATAAATTTCTTTGGCCATTTTTGTTATTATAATCATACATAATGGCCTACCTCAGAGAATCCTGCCCCTCTGCCTGACTATTACGCTAAAGTGCCTTTGTTCAGAATCCTATCCACCTATAGATGACAGGAAGAAAGAAATTAACATATCCCTTTGTGTGAGGCTTGCCATTCTAGGAGGTTCTTTCAAGATTAAATGGCTTTTTTACTTTCTTTCCTCACCTCCCCCCATCTCTGATCCATAAAGTAACCTAGCATCCATACCCCAACAAGATGGTGATTTTGAGACATTAGTCCGCCGTCTTCTTAGTGAGTCAGCTTTCCAACTAAAGTCATATTCCTTGCTTCAACACCTCATCTCTCAAATTCACTGGCCTCTTGCCTGGCAAGCAAAGCAAGCTTGAACTCTGTAACAAAAGTATAATGCATTTTCTTCTCCTTAACTTTCTCAATACAGCCTACTGCTGCTGCTGCTAAGTCGCTTCAGTAGTGTCTGACTCTGTGCGACCCCATAGACAACAGCCCACCAGTCTCCCCCATCCCTGGGATTCTCCAGTCAAGAATACTGGAGTGGGTTGACTATCTTTGGCCTATTTCCTGTCTATATTTGGGATACTGTATATCACACTTTTAAGAAATTCAATAAGTAGAAATTCTAACCTACAAAACTTGTAGATCACAGAGATCTTTATTTTATAAAACAGTTATATATAAGTAAGGTCCTGAGTTATAGTCTTGACTTTGCCATTAACTGGTATGTATCTGTGAAAAACTCAGTGAGTCATTCTTGGTCTGAGTGTCAGAATCTATTAGATGAAGGGGCTGGAATAGATAATCCTTAAAAATCCTTTGAACTGGAAATAGTTCATGAATTGATTCCAGGAATCAAGATATTTTACTAATACACTTTTTAAGTTTTTCCATTTATTTTGAAATGTTTCACAGTTACAAAAAAAGAAAAAGGATACTGCTGTTAGCACCCATGAAGCCACTACTCAAATTAATATCTAAAGAATTAGGAACACATCTGAAGTTCCCATTAGAACCCTCACCAGCTGGGGCCAATCATCCCCTTCTTTCTAACATCCAAAAGTAACACCCACCTTGAACTTGGTGCTTCTCAAGTTTATGCATTTCTTTATTGTTTCATATTTTTATCTCCCTAAACAATGTGTACTTCTATTTTGCATGTCTTTACTATATAAGTGGAATATGTTTGTATTTTTCTTTCTGTGAGTTGCTTTTCAGCTTAATACTCTGTTCTCAAATCTACTCTTGTTGGCACATTGACTACAGTTCATTCATTCTTATTATTGTTATTCTGTCACTAAGTTGTGCCCAGCTCTTTTCAATCCCATGGGCTACAGCACACCAGGCTCCTATGTTCTCCACCATTTTCTGGAATTTGCTCAAATTTATGTCCATTGAGTCGGTGATGCTATCTAACCATCTCATCCTCTGCTGCCTTCATCTCCTTTTGTCTTCAGTCTTTCCCAGCATCAGGATCTTTTTCAGTGTATCAACTCTTCACATCAGGTGGCCAAAGTATTGGAGCTTCATCATCAGTCCTTCCAATGATTATTCAGAGTTGATTTCCTTTAGGATTGACTGATTTATCTTTTTACTCTTCAAAGGACTCTCAAAAGTCTTCTCCAACATCATAATTTGAAAGCATCAATTCTCTGGCACTTAGCCTTCTTTATAGCCCAACTCTCACATGACCACTAGAAAAACCATAGCTCTGACTATATGGACCTTTGTCAGTAAAGTGATGTCTCTGCTTTTTAGTATGCTGTCTAGGTTTGTCATAGCTTACTGCTGTAGATTATTTCACTGAATGAACATACCAAATTTACTTACACTCACTTGATAGAAACTAGGTTGTTTCTTACTTTTCTCTATTGAAACAAAACTGCTGTGAAAAGTCTTTTATTGTCTACAGTACACACATGAGAGTTCTCTAAGGCATTGCATGGGATTGGAAATCTTAAGGTATTTTCTCCTTTTATCCTTATGCTGTTGGTTTTTCACATCCATGAACATGATTGATCTTTCCATTTAAGTCTGACATTGTATCTTTGAATAATTTTACAATTTTATCCATACCCTGCTGGCATATACTAATTTACTCCTAGATACTTTAGTGTTTCTGCTGCTATTGTAAATAGTTGTCGGTCTATGCCTGCATGCTCAGTGGCTTCAGTCATGTCTGTCTCTTTGTGACCCTATGAACTGTAGCCCACGAGACTCCTCTGTCCATGGTGTTCTCCATGCAAGAATAGTGGGGTAGGTTGCCATGCCCTCCTCCAAGGAATCTTCCCGACCCAGGGATCAAACCCACATCTGAGTCTCCTGTATTACATGTGAATGCTTTGCTTGTTGAGCCACCTGTGAAGCTCTTGTCTATCTCTAGGAAGGCAATTAATTTTTTATACCTGTCTTATGAGTGTACATGCTGCTCTCACTTATTAACTCTAACTTTTCAGTAGAGTCTTTGAAGTTGTGTATGTAGATAATCATATCATGACACTTTAGTGCCTATCTATCTTTATACCTAGTGTCTAACAACACCAGCTTCCTAACCAGTGCCTGTTCCTCCTTCTTTCTTGTTAGCAGAATCCAAAATTATTCCCTCAGCACTGTGCCCAGCTAAAAATACTCAACACACAAGTCTCCTTGCAGCTGGGAGAAGGGAGGTGCATCTGGCCAATAGGGTGTAAGTTTAAGTCCCTGAAGGTGAAGGTCTTGCTCAAGTAAAAGACTACTCTTTGGGAAAAAATTCATCTGGGGCTGCCCTTACTCTGCCTGTGGTTCAGACATCGGGTAGCTCTTCGCATTCCCTTCTCATCTTGAGGTTTCCTGGACCACATGGGCAATGTAAATTTGAACCTTGTACTTTTGAGCCAACAAACTGTTGAGAATTTTCTGGGCAAGCCCTTTTTTATTTAGGACAGAGCACACCATATGCTTGCTATCTCCTTTTGATAAGAGGTACATGTTTTCCCCATGATTCATAACCCTTTAAGAATACCAAATGCACACTGGCCTTAACTCCATCTTCCCACCTTGATCGGGTCCAAGGCTTGTCTCCTATCTCTATGGAAAACCAAGCCTCTAGGGTCCCCAAGGTTGCTAACATCTGCAACAGCCAAGACCTCAGCCCCCACACACCACTCTGGTTTTCAGCTTCTTCTTAATGCTTGGTTTTTGGAAATTTCCCTATTTTGCAAGTTCAATGAAGCATCTGAGAAGGGACTTGTTATACTTTGTCCCATATTTCTAGATGTTTGGTCTTGGAAGTCTTCAGATTGGAAATGGAAAAACCTCCTGCTATTAATTAAGTCCATGGCTCAAGTTACAAAATTCCAACGTACGGACACCTGTTATGGAGCACATCTATTGCACAGCAGGAGCTACTCCTTCAGCATGTGTTAGCTGAAGCACCTACTTGTGCCAGGCACTGTTGAGGACCTGGAACACAAAGTTGAAAAAGGCAAATCAGTTCTCTGAACTCAAGGAACGCATATTTAATGGGAAGACACACAATGAATAAGGAAAGAAACAAGAAAACTTTAATTTTTAAGTATTTATTTATTGTCACTTGTTTAGTTCTTTGGCTGTGCTGAGTCTTAGTTGTGGCACATAGGATCTCCAATCTTCATTGTGGCATAGAGGATCTTTAACTGTTGTGGCATGTGAACTCTTAGCTGTGGCATACATGCTTAGTCACTCAGTCATGTCCAACTCCTTGTCCATGGGATTATCCCAGCAGGAGTATGGAGTCGGTTGCCATTTCCTCCTCCAAGGGAACTTCCTGACCCAGGATTGAACCCACATCTCCTGGAGCTCCTGTATTGGCAGATGGACTTCTCACCACTGAGCCTCCTGGGAAGCCCTTTGTTGCAACATGTGGTATCTAGTTCCCCAACCATGTATCAAACCTGGGCTCCCTGCACTGGGAGTATAGATTCTTAGCCACTGGACCACCAGGGAAGTCCCAAGAAAACTTTAGAGAGAGATAAATGCTAGGAAGAAAATGAAAACAGAGTGATGCAAAAGAGGATTGAATGGGAAAAGCAAAAGAATGTTGCTGCTAAGTCACTTCAGTCGTGTCCGACTCTGTGCAATCCCATAGACAGTAGCCCACCAGGCTCCCCCGTCCCTGGGATTCTCCAGGCAAGAACACTGGAGTGGGTTGCCATTTCCTTCTCCAATGCATGAAAGTGAGAAGTGAAAGTGAAGTCACTCAGTCGTGTCCGACTCTTAGCGACCCCATGGTCTGCAGCCCACCGGGTTCCTCCGTTCATGGGATTTTCCAGGCAAGAGTACTGGAGTGGGGTGCCATTGCCTTCTCCAAGGAAAGAACGTTAGCCAAGGTAATCTAGATATTGGACCTAAGACCTGCATCTAGAAACCAGCTGAGTACAGAGGTGGGTGTCAAGATTCCAGCTGGAGAGATCATCCAATGCAAAAACCCTGAGGCTGAAAAAAACACAGGCAGGTTTCTGCAAGCCTGGAGTAAAGGGGATATATTTCATCATTCCCTATTTTCTTTCTTCCCAGTGTTCCAGAGCCAATGGTGGGTACAATATATTCTTCCTGCTTAAAGAGATGCCTAATTTAGACTATGGATATTTGGGGATTTTCTTTTAAAGGATAAGTTCATTAGTATCAGTCAAAACATAAACAGCCTAAGTTTCCTTCATCTAATTTTTTTTTTTTAAGATAACAAAGGAGAAAAGAGAATACAATCCTTCAGTTCAGTTCAGTCGCTCAGTCGTGTCCGACTCTTTGAGACCCCATGAATCGCAGCACACCAGGCCTCCCTGTCCATCACCAGCTCCCGAGTTCACTCAGACTCACGTCCATTGAGTCCGTGATGACATCCAGCCATCTCATCCTGTCATCCCCTTCTCCTCCTGCCCCCAATCCCTCCCAGCATCAGGGTCTTTTCCAATGAGTCAACTCTTCACATGAGGTGGCCAAAGTACTGGAGATTCAGCTTTAGCATCATTCCTTCCAAAGAAATCCCAGAGTTGATCTCCTTCAGAATGGACTGGTTGGATCTCCTTGCAGTCCAAGGGACTCTCAAGAGTCTTCTCCAACACTACAGTTCAAAAGAATCAATACTTTGGTGCTCAGCCTTCTTTACAGTCCAACTCTCACATCCATACAGGACCACAGGAAAAACCATAGCCTTGACTAGACGGACCTTAGTTGGCAAAGTAATGTCTCTGCTTTTGAATATACTATCTAGGTTGGTCATAACTTTTCTTCCAAAGAGTAAGCGTCTTTTAATTTCATGGCTGCAGTCACCATCTGCAGTGATTTTGGAGCCCAAAAAAATAAAGTCTGACACTGTTTCCACTGTTTCCCCATCTATTTCCCATGAAGTGATGGGACCAGATGCCATGATCTTCATTTTCTGAATGCTGAGCTTTAAGCCAACTTTGAGTATACGCAATTATCAAAACCCACAGACAGGGTGTTACCCAGAGGAGCCCTCAGTACACAGGCCATGGGGCTGCAGGCAAGGTTACATTGTTTCCTGCAGACTCTTCAGTCAGGATTCGATGATGATGGTGGAAGGGAGAGATGGCTGCTGCTCGTCAATGTTGCACTGTTTTCACTGCGGCCAGTGGGAGCGAAACCTAGATGAATGCAGCCAAGCAGAAGAGGACATGAGAGAGGAGGTATTGTTTGAGTCTTGGTGGAGGGTGAATGTTCAAAAGTTGGGAGAAGCAAAGGGTATCCCAGGAGATGGGCAAAGAAGGAGGAAAGGTGTGGCTGGTTGGGGAACCAGGATTTCTGGACCCCTTGGTTCCACCACTTACTTACGGGCTCTGTAGCCTCAGTCAGCTCTCACACTCTGGACTTCAGTATCCAATATTCTTCTGTTGGAATGGGATCTGCTTCTGCTATTCTTCTGCCCCTTGGCAATCAACTTCTGATCTATTGTTCATATGCAGATGCTCAGTCTTGAAGACTTTTCGGCCCCATGGACTGTAGCCTGCCAGGCCCCTCTGTCCATGGAATTTTCCAGCAAGAATACTAGAGCAGATTGCCATTTCCTGCTCCAAGGAAAATTCCTGACTCAGGGATAGAACCCATGCCTCCTACGTCTCCTGCACTGGCGGATTCCTTACCACTGAGCCACCAGGGAAGCCCTCTGATCTGTCAGCACTGGTCAGTTTCCTCAAGTGAGGGAATCGTGAGAAGGTCTTCCTCACATGGGGCTTCGCCATTAGCATGAAATGAGATCATTACCATAATGTCAGACATTGATTTCTAAATAAACCTTTGCCAATATCACTACATGTCAAGGGTACATAAAATGCTCAGTGGGGAGAGGCCAGTGTTGAGACTGAGAAGATGAGGAAGTGCCTCACTCTATGGGACATAGGGGCCATGTAAGAGGTTGGCATCCTGACCGAGTGCTAGCTTGCTTTCTCTCTCTGTCTGGCTCTCTCTCGGCCCCTCCTCCTGCTTATCCAGACACAACCCTGGGATCAGAAATTCCTTAGCTAGGCAGACCTCCAACCTGAGCGGATGGTGGCTCCTTCCCCTGCTCACTTCTCTGGAAGCAACCTCTCTCCAGCTCTCTCCAGCTAGGGTGCTGCCTCCACTCTCTCCAGCAATGCCTCTTTACAAATGCCATCCTTTCCTGCCCTCCCCTGACCCCATGCCACTGCAACCTCAATTCTCACAAAGCATTCCCTCCCCCATCATTTCTGCTTTGTTCACACTTCCCTGCTCCCCAGAAATATTACTTTATCCAGCGAGTATGCTGGTTATAAATTGAAATGCAAATAGATCAACATAAATCTGAATGTCCATTTACATTAAATATATTATGAATATAAAAAGATAAGGCCCCATGGGTCTCAACCCATTAGCCCTATTACTCTTCCGCCCCTGGGCAATCAGCTTTGGACCCATCACCAAGTCAGTATCCACGAAACTCACGTAGGCACTGTCACAGACATACACAGGTTCCACCTGCACTTCTAATTACAGTGGGAGGCCCCTGATCACAGTGAAGACGGTCCTCCTCCACTTCCTTACCCTGAGGAACAATTACTGATGTGTTGTCCTCCTTGTAAGACTTTGCACAGCACTCTAGGATGGGAGGAATTAAATTAAACCCCTGTAGAGGATTCAGGGCATCTCTATTTATGCAGCTAGGCTCGACACAAATCTAATATTCTGTAAATATGCTAAGCTCTGCGCAATTTGTGCGCTCAGCGCACCTTGTACAGAGGCGCTCAATAAAATATCTTTTGGCTGGTTGGCTACAAATAACAAAGCACCATGAGAGCAACTCTTATCTGCTCTGGGGGTTCATTCCTTTCTAGGTCAAGGCCTTCAATATGTTAATAGCAGCCTGGGTTGAGAGAGTCAGCAATGGGGGCCATTAGGAGGGAGGGATTCTCAGGTTGGTGGCATCTAAGCCGCCCAGCCTGGTCCTCACGCTCAAACCCCAGCAGAAACAGCAAAGGCCTTCACTAGCCATGTTTAACCACAGGGAGGAAAGTGCAGGTATAATCCACCCAGAGATTAGGAAAAGGATTAAAAAGCTACCTGGATCCTTCTCATTGCTCCTTTGCCCTCATGAGGCATCAACACCATATTCTCTTCTCTGCTCATTATTGTCAGAGAACATGAAGAAGAGTCTCTCTCCCTCTCTTTCTCTTTCTCTTTCTCTTTCTAAATGCCCCCATTTGTTAGAGTATCTGTAACCAAGATTCTTGGGACTGGGTTCAAAGCTGAGAATCTGAATTATTCATTTGGTGCCCCTAAAATATAATTTAATCTTTATAAATAAAGAGTAAACTTTATAAATATAAATGATTTTCCCAGTGGCTCAGCCAAAAATAATCCATCTGCAATGCAGGAGACGCAGGTTTGATCCTGGGTTGGGAAGATCCCCTGGAGGAGGGCATGGCAACCCACTCCAGTATTCTGGAAAATCCAATGGGCAGAGGAGCCTGGTGGGCTATAGTCCATAGGGTCGCAAAGAGTCAGACACGACTGAACCACTGAGCATGGCACACACACGCACACAAATATAAATGGTTCAGAATGCTTTCAGTCCAAGAAGCAAAGGTTTCTCAAAGTGAACAGCATTTCTCTTTGTCATCACTCTGGCACATTATTACCGTTTCACTTGGGAAAAGACCCTGGGCGGTGATTCACTCCTGTTACAGGAGGAGCGGGCTGGGTGAGCAGAGGGCCCCCTGCAGAGAGAGAACCAGGCAGGAGCACTGGGAGCCGCTTCCTGGGACCCACACCCCATCTCTGCCCTCTGCACCCACTGCCTCCCCTCCTGGCAACTGGCTGCTCTGGTTTCCAATGGTAAAGTATGCCAACCTGAAGTGACAACTTGGCGGTTGCCAGGGCAACCACTCCCTGTGTTTTCTGGTGGAAACTGTGGTCATTGGTGCATAGCAGCTGGGTTGGTGGGAACCAGGGACATGTTCAAAGAGGAGTTCCCTCCTCCTATCACAGAAGCTGGAGGAGAGCTCCAAGAATGCCTCCGTGAAAGACTGGGCAGGAGCATTCCAAGGGAGGCGGCAGAACTGGAAAAGCTGGGGGAGAGAATAATAGTAATAAAACACAGGCAAGAGGATTTCAATGATTATGCCTCTAAAAATATATTATCTAATTTAATGTTCAGTAGGAGGTCACCAATTCACATGGCCTTGGGGCTAGTCTGGGAAAGAAAGTGAGCACCCAGGCTAATGTAAGACCATAAAGCCGGTGGAGCCAGGGGGATGCCGGAGGCACCTGTGTCCCATCAGAGAGGAAGCCAAGGTCCTCTGGTTGTGCCCACTGGACCACAGACCCATTCCAGAGATGAGAAAACTGAGGTGTAAATATTGCAGGAAGGGGGGCCCCTTCCAGAGCCAGAGAGTGGGCTCTTGTCTGACCCTGGAAATGAATTGAATCCAGGAGGACTGCTCTGCCACGTGGCTTACAGTTCCAGGTTTTACGGTAACTGAGTGTGTTTCAGGTTGCTTGTGGTCAATCCCTCTGACTCAAGGTCCTTCCTGGTGACGAGGGCATCACTCAGCCATGATGGATTCCAGTGAGGAGGATTCTGGGAGGTTGGTAGGACATAGGGACTGGCGTCTCCTTGCTCCTTTTGACCTTTCCTGAATTCTTCTGGATGTTGGTAGCTTGTTCCACATTCCTTACCAGGATCTCTTGTTGAAGATAACTCATGCAAGTGGTTACTATCGGGCCTGGCCAAGGTTTGCAGTTTTAGTCAGTGGTTCCCCTAACACAGAGGCACATCTTCCAGTTTTCCAAGAGAAGTTGGAAATATAGATTTTTATATGTAATTGTGTGATTCTGTTTATTTTTTTGTAATTGAAGTATAACTACGTAATCTCCTAATTCTAAAAAGTTAGTACATGCATGCTCAGTCTCCTCAATCATGTCTGACTCTGCAACCCTATGACTGTAGCCCACCAGGTTCCTCTGTCCATGGGGTTTCTCTAGACAAGAACACTAGAGTGTATGGCTGGTTCTTGTTGGTGTTTGACAGAAAACAACAAAATTCTGTAAAGTAATTATCCTTCAATTAAAAAGTAAATAAAGTGGCAAAAAAAATTTTTTTTAAGGTGACAAAAAAGAATACTAAAGTGCATTGCCATGCCCTCCTCTAGTAGATCTTCCTGATCCAGGGCTTGAACCCAGGTCTCTTATGCCTCCTGCATTGGCAAGCGGGTACCTGTGAAGCCCAGAAAGCTTAGTAACTAATTCAAAAACCAAGTTCACACCAATGCAAGAGAGGTCAATATGTCAGTGGGTCAGGGCCCATCCTTGGGCCATTCCTTAGTCCCAGTTTGTAACCTTGGTCTTAAAACTCCATGAGGGAGAGGGTAGGACTTCCATGCTCCAGACTGCGATATTCAGCCTCTAAGCGCTCATGTGGCTGACCCAGGGCCACTGACTACTGAAGTCTCCCCATTGGTATTCAGTAGGCAGGTTTCCCTGGGCCACATGGATTTTCAGAAACCCCTCTCCTTGGCTTGGAGCTCCAAAGTCCACAGCTTGGCTCTACCTTTCCTCTGCAGTGGTGGACAACTGAAATCCAAATACCATCTCAAAAACACTGGGCTGACCAGCAGCTCTCGGGCTCAGTGAACTCGCCCAGCGGAGCTCTTTCAAACGACCAATGCCTGGGTCCCACCTCTGGAGCTCTGATTTGATCATCTGGAATGGTCCTAGGCACTGGTATTTTTTTTAAAAAGATAAAACCTTCTCCCTATGATTCTAATGTATATCCAGGGATTGACGACCACTGGACCAGCCCCTTGCTTAAGTGTCAAATGCTGTGAATAAGAGGAGGCAGAAGAAGTTAGGAGGAAGGGTATTGGAGTCAAACAGTCTTGGATTCAAGTCCCAGAGCCACTGCTTCCCAGCTGAGAAAGCTTGGGGGAATCAGTTCACCTTCTGGGCCTCAGTGTCCTCATCTCTATAATGGGGATCACAATAAACACTCCACTCAGTTCTTGTGAAGAATTAACATGATGGTGGTGTGGGGGAATGAAGTGGTACCTGGCACATGGCTGCATTCATTAAAAGTCAGCCTTCAGCTAGCACAGCTGTCAGCCATAGTCACACAGAAATACAGGCAAACAGCAGTGAACCTGGGCAGAGTTTTGTTGCTCTTACTCAATTACTAAGTCGTGTCCAACTCTTTGCAACCCCATGGACTGCAGCGCACCAGGCTTCCCTGTCCAACACCGTCTTCTGGAGTTTGCTCAAACTCCACTGAGTCCATTGAGTCAGTGATGCCATCCACCCATCACATCCTCTGTTGCCTTCCTTCTCCTGCCCTCAATCTTTCCCAGTATCAAGATCTTTGCAACGAGTTAGCTCTTCACATCAGGTGGCCAAAGTTTTGGAGCTTCAGTTTCAGCATCAGTCCTTCCAATGAATATTTAGAGTTGATTTCCTCTAGGATTGCTGGTTTGATCTCCTTGCTGTCCAAGGGACTCTCGGGAGTCTTCTCCAGCACTGCAGTTTGAAAGGATCAGTTCTTTGGTGCTCAGCCTTCCTTATTTCCAACTCTCATATCCATCCATGACTAATGGAAGCACCATAGCTTTGACTACATGGACCTTTGTCAGCAAAGTAATGTCTCTGTTTTTTTATATGCTGTATAGGTTTGTCATAGCTTTTCTTCCAAGGAGCAAGCATCTTTTAATTTCATGGTTGCAGTCACTGTCTACAGTGATTCTGGAGCCAAAGAAGGAAAAAATCTATCACCGTTTCCATTTTTTCCCTAATCGATTTGCTATGAGGTGATGGGACCAGATGATCTTAGCTTTCTGAATGCTGAGTTTTAAGCCAGCTTTTTCACTCTCCTCTTTCACCCTCATCAAGAGGCTCTTTAGTTCCTCTTTGCTTTCTGCCATTAGGGTGGGATGATCTGCATATCTGAGCAGAGTTGGGGAGGCTTGAATCGCAGGCACACACACCTAATGTCAGTTCACAGCTGAGCCCCAGATGGCCCTGAAGCCCATTCCGAGATGAATCTCCTGATGGGAGAAACCACCCTTCCTGGAGAATGTCTTAAACTCTTACTCTTAATTTCCCTCCCCTTCAAGCCAAGTGAAGAAGAATCTGCAGGATCAGCTAACCCACATATGTGTCCCCACTGAAACTTTCAGCAGCCAAGTCCACTCCACCACCAGCATCCTCATAACTCGTATAATAGATGTGCTCTGAAGGAGACAAAGGCAATTTAGAGGAAAGCACCTTAGGAACATTAACTGGGTACTCACATCTCTAGAAAGATTGGTGTAGTGGAATGCATGTTTTCATGAACAGTACTCTCCTAAAGTTAGGTTAAAACTACTCTCTCTTGTCTAAATAGATTCATCTGGTAGAAACCCCCTCCTGCTTTCCCAAGCCCTCTAAGTAAGCTTCAGCTAAGATAACAAATCATTCTTAGTGGTCAATGATTTGTACATAAGCACTGAGTCCAAGTGAATTGAAAGTGAAAGTCGCTCAGTCGTGTCCAACTCTTTGTGATCCCATAGACTATGCAGCCCATGGCCTTCTCCAGGCCAGAATACTGGAGTGGGTAGCCTTTTTCTTCTCCAGGGAATCTTCCCAACCAAGGGATCAAACCCAAATCTCCCACATTGCAGGTGGTTTCTTTACCAGCTGAGCCACAAGGAAAGCCCAAGAATACTAAAGTGGGTAGCCTATCCCTTCTCCAGCGGATCTTCGGACCCAGGAATCCAACGGGGATCTCCTGCCTTGCAGGTGGATTCTTTACCAACTGAGCTATCAGGGAAGACCCAAACCAGTCCACAACTGCACAGACCAAAGTGTTGCTTCTTTGAATACATTTAATGGGAAAGACCAGCTACCCTGGCCTCCAATTCTGCTACAGTGAGAATTCTTTAGCTCTTTTTAGGGATTATATGGATTTCAAAGAATAAGCTGCTAATAGCTATAGCCAAGGAGGGTCTGTCATCAAGCACATCTCCAGTAGTTTTGGGTTGAGGTCTCTGACGCACTGTCAGAACTGACAAGTGCAGTTTCATTGTGTGTTTACCCCAAGGATGGACTCCTCTTTCCAATTAGTGGTTGAATGGGGCATGGAGCTTGCATGGCAAATCTGCTTTGCCCAAAGCTTCACACAAGGAAAACCTGTGCTTACTTTATCTGCACCTGCAGCCTCGGCACCTACACATTTGGGCCAGGAACACTGGGGACTTAGTCTTTCAACAACAGCAGTGTATTAATAGAAAAACAAAAAGGATCATTTAGCAATCACTGGTAAGTGATTTGCCATTGACATGTTTGCCAAAAAAGATATAAATAAAGATCTCCACTCTCCCTGCAGTTGTGGTGGGGAAGGCCTGCACTCCTAATAATGCTATAGGAAGTAGCTTTACTCGGGGAATTACAATGAATCTACATTAAAGATGTTTTGCTAATGGGAATATTTTCCAACATCCCTGACATCTAAATGCTATGTAGGAAAGTTGGGTTTCAAGTTCAATGGAGAAGAAAAGGGATTCCCAGGGCATTTTACCATCATTGCTTTATTTTTATCTTTTTGGCTGCATTGTGTCTTAGTTATGGCATGCAAGCCTCTCTCTAGCTGTGACTCATGGGCTCAGTAGCCCTGAGATATGTGGGATTCTAGTTCCCCAACCAGAGATTGAACCCACATCCTCTGAATTACAAGGTGGATTCTTAACCACTGGATCACCAGGGAAGTCCCCAGTCATTTTCTTTACTTTATGAAGTTGGCTAGGTATACAAGGGCAGATAGCGAGGCCACCAGACAATAGAGCTCTACTGAAATCTGCCTGGTGATCAGCTCTAGGCATGCCAGGGACCATGAATGCCTGGTTCACTCCTGAATCTGCTGGGTTTTACACAAGGTCAGACACATAGTAGGTTCTCTATCTGTGTTTGCTGACCATCTAGACAAGTGACCTGGGTATGTGTAGAAAGCAGTGGTGAGGGTAATGGGCTTGCCTCGTACTTCTTCTGAGGCATCACACCAGAGAGATTGGAAAGTTGCCAGAAATCAAGATTCAGGTGACCTCTGAACAATATGGCTGCAAAGACAATACCAGAGAGCAACCTGTGTGCGTGCAGGAAGCAATGTTACCTGTGGTATCAATACTCCAACCACTAAGAAGGAGTATTGGCACTGCAGAAACTGACAGATGCCCTAGGTCACAGCATTTTTTGTGCAGAAAGGCGGTTGTTAAACATTTATGTGTGCTCATGCTCAGCCACTGAGTCATGGCCAACTCTTTGCCACCCTATGGCCTGTAGCCTGCCAGGCTCCTCTGTCATAGGATTTTCCAGGCAAGAGACCTCGAGTGGGTTGCTATTTCCTCCTGCAAGTGGTCTTCTTGATCCAGAGATCGAGCCTGAATTTCCTGTGCCTCCTGCCTTGGCAGATGGATTCTTCACCACTGAGTCACCTGGGAATACCATTAATTTGGATGTACATGAAAATTAAAATTTTAGTCTGGGGGTGTGAAGCTAAATCTTCAAACCTCAAACCAATCAACTGAGAGTAAATTTCTCTCCTCTTTCTTTTCATACTTACTCATGAAAGACCAAAAAGTTTTTTCTCCAGGACATTTTTCTCAATTTACATTCTTTTTTACCCAAAAATGATAATAGCTCCTTGTCAGATAAGTAACTGTGCACAGAAGAGTTTCTGTCTATATCTTCCTACTATAATTACCTTGGCAAACAGTTGACCTTGAGTCTCTTGGCTCCTAGTGTCCCTATCTCTAAGAAGAGACAATGAGATTACATGAGTTTCCACAGCCCACTTGTCTCTGATATTCTGAATCCTGATTCTACTAATAGGTAGCTCCTAGTGCCAAGTTCTAAATAGTCCTAAGGATCTTTACATGGCTGATCTACATTGTCTTAAAAGAAAGTTTGCCATCAAATTCAGAAAGCAATAAATAATAAGTCATTTGGAAACTGAAAGAACCCATTTTGTGCTCAAGAGCCACAGATGGGAATATGAGGGGAGGGGTGGCGTAAGTCAGTGTGAATCTTAATTTAGCCCCAACACCTGGCAATAGCAGTCATTTTCTAAACTGGAACAATATGAGAGACACCTGGATTGACCCCAATCTTTTGCATTCATTAAATGAAGCTATTTTTAAAGTTTTTGTGTGAAAAGTGAAAGTGAAATTCGCTCAGCTGTGTCCGATTTTTTGTGACCCCGTGGACTGTACAGGCCATGGAATTCTCTATGCCTGAATACCAGAGTAGGGTAGCCTTTTGCTTCTCCAGGGGATCTTCCTAACCCAGGGATCAAACCCAGGTCTTCCACATTTCAGGCAGATTCTTTACCAGCTGAGCTACAAGGGAAGCCCAAGAATATTGGAGGGGGGAGCCTATCCCTTCTCCAGTGGATCTTCCTGACCCAAGAATCTAACTGGAGTCTTCTGCATTGCAGGCAGATTCTTTACCAACTGAACATCAGGGAAGCCCCAAAGTTTTTGCATACCCCAACTACCTAATTGGATACCAGTTGGAGGGAAAATCTTGAAATCACTGGATCAAAGACCAAAAATATGTGTCCAAAGGTTCTAGATACATGATACAAATGAGTGAAATAGTCCAGGTGTCAGAGAAGCTGGCATAGACACATTTTTCCTTATTAAATGTATTTATAATAATAAATATTTATAATATATAAACAGAGCATAGTCTTTCACATCATGAAAAAGTTTAGCCTTTGCCATTTTTTTCTTGATAAATGTGGTTCTCTTGGTCTATGTTTTCCTACTTTTCATAAGACAAGGACACAAATATTTCCTACCATAAGATAAGGACAAGCTTGGCAAGGCTTGTCACATGACAGCTGACCTTGGTGAGGACCATAATGAAGAAGGGAGATTTCTCAGCTCAGTGCCAGCTGACAGTGGCCATGAGGGGATGGGCCCAGTGTTTGCAGCCAGATCTCAAAGGTTTTCAAAGCACTGCTGTTGCTGCTCCTAAGTCACTTCAGTCGTGTCCGACTCTGTGCGACCCCAGAGACGGCAGCCCACCAGGCTTCCCCATTCCTGGGATTCTCCAGGCAAGAACACTGAAGTGGGTTGCCATTTCCTTCTCCAATGCATGAAAGTGAAAAGTGAAAGTGAAGTCGCTCAGTCGTGTCTGACTCTTAGCGACCCCATGGACTGCAGCCCACCAGGCTCCCCCGTCCCTGGGATTTTCCAGGCGAGAGTACTGGAGTGGGGTGCCACTGCCTTCTCCATTCAAAGCACACTGGGGGCCAAATAAAACAAGCCTTTGGGGTACAATAACTCTCTCCCCAACTCAGACACCCAATTTTTCATCCTCTACCCTAGATCGTGAGATCCATGAAAGTAGGAAGATACTTTGCACTTTTTTTTTTCCTTTGGCTGTGTTGGGTCTGTAGCATGTGGGATCTTCAATGTGCCCTGCAAGCTCTTAGTTACACCATATGGGATCTGGTTCCCTGATCAAGGATCAAACTTGAGCCCCCTGCATTGGGAGTTCAGAGTCTTAACCACTGACCCACCTGGAAAGTCCCTTGATATCTATTAATTGCTATGTGCCCAGTCCCTGCCCACAGACTCTGGCTTCCAGTAAACAGTCAAAGACTGGTTGACTCCAGAATAAGAAACCAGCAAGTATACTAATAATAGAACTTGACCTTCATCAATGCCCTGCATTGGAAGAGCACAAACAACTTTGCAAATTTAACTTGTGCTGATGTGAGCACCACCAAACCCTAGTGTCAAGGAGACAGGAGCAGTCTTCCCAGTTCCACTGCCACTCTCGTGATGACACACTGACACAGGAAATGACAAATCCGGTCTCATTTTTGAGTTCTGAAGCTATGTGTCAACATAAAATAATGACAGCCTTTGCTCAGGTAGCCTGGAGGTGGGTGCCAGACATTCTGCAGGGAAGGTCCAGCTCTTCACATTGAATTGGAGGACTTGTGATCGGTTGTCTTCAGGAGCAATTCCACAGTAGCAGTGGTATTTTATCATTATGTTATGTGTGTTGTGTTTGTACATGCTCAGTCGTGTCTGACTTTTTGCAGCCCCATAGACTATAGCCTGCCAGGCTCCTCTGTCCTTGAAAATTTCCAGGCAAGACTAGTGGAGTGATATGGCAGAAACCAACACAATATTGGGAAGCAATCATCCTCCAATTAAAAATAAACTAATTAAAATCAATTTAAAAAAAGCATTTAGCACAGTGCCTGATTTGCAAGAAACAGAATACGTGGTTTTTGGTTTGTTTTTGTTTTTTTTTTTTTAAAGAAAATACGTAAATAATGAGTACTGGAGTGGGTTGCCATTTCCTCCTCCAGGGGATCTTCCCTCCTTCTGGGGGATCAAACCCATATCTCTTGGTCCTCCTGCATTGGCAGGTGGATTCTTTACCACTGCACCACACGGGAATCCCCATTATGTTATACTAGGCACCAAAATGAACCACCATGAGACAATTCAAAAGGCAAACAGATCTGCAGAGCACAGCTCCAGATGCCAGTAATGCGTATGTTTCAGGAGCAACCCAGCCTCCCGAGAGGCATGTACACAGCATCCTTCTGTTTTTACTGCTTGTCACTCATTTGCCATCAAGGAGCTTAGCAAGGATTAATGTTTATTTAGAGATCTTAGGATGAGCCATCCATTGTGATAAATACAAATTGGGGGTACTGAGAGGATTTTAAAATGCATTCTTAGCTGGGCTTCATTTAGTTTCTTGTTCCTTTCAAACATGGAGCCATGCCTTGTTTCCGGGTCAGCTGTTTGGGAGAAAGTCATGGAGCCTGCATCTCTGGCATAAAAAGACATCAGGTTCACAAAGGAGCATGTGGACTTTGGAGTGTGTGCACACGGGAAGACCTGTTTCCTGCTCCAGCTGGAACCTGGACTTCTTGACAGCTCTCATCCACAGTTCTCTGTGCTCCAGCAGCTAGACCAGCAAATGGTCCAAAGCAAGCCATCCTGGTTAAGGATCTTTTCATTTCACAGAACAGAAATCCACTCAAAGTAGCTCAAGATAGAAGTGGGGCTTTAAAAGCATCCAAAGTCCCATGTGGAGGAGGGACTCAGGATTCTCTCCTTTCTTCTTTCCTCCCACTTCTCATTTTTCCTCTTCTCCTCCCACCTCCTCTCTTCCTCCTCTGCCTTCTCAGCTCGGCCAGGTCCAAAATGGTTGCTCCAGTTCCAATGAGGTGTGATCCAAGGATACAGGATCTTTTAGCTCAGGCGTCTGCTATTAACCGGAACTGCTTTTTCTATCTCTTGGTTTAAAAGGAATCTGATTGGTCCAAGCTAGTCCTGGGGTTTCATCTTCCAATCAGCTAAGCTGGATCTGAGGAGAGAGTAGCAGAGATATTGGATGGGTAACGTGGGCCCTTCTGGGGCTAAAATAAAAGAAGGAAGTATATCTGTTCTAGGTGTTTGATAGTAAATGCATGATGGGCGAGTCAGCTCACCAATCACAGAGTCCTTCCTCCAAACAAATAGAGGAACAGAAATAAACAACTGGAAATGAGTTAGTGACATCCCTGTCCTGGGAAAGGCAGGTCTCACAGTCCGTCCTGCAAGACAACTAAGTTCACCCTCAGAGCAGGTGATGCTGGACCCTCTGGAAAGCCTGAGCTATAGCTGCTCCATCTTTAAAATGAGAGCAGAATTTCTGCCTCACAGGGTAGCTGTGAAAATTATAAGAGGTCAGTAGCAGAAGAGACTACATATTGACAAAGTCAGGAGTCCAGGCCCAAGGCCAGGGCTTCCAAACCCTTGCCACTGAGGGTTCAGAAAGCACAACTTCCATGGAGTTCAGTCATTGCTATTTGAAGGTGACCCCGCACCCCGACCCCAGGAAGTAGTACTGTTCAGCCACAGGAGTCGAAACACCTGAAATCAAGTTCCAGACCTGCTTGCCACTCCTGTGTGACCTCAACAATGTCACACACCCTCACCAGGCCCCTGTTTTGTCACAGGTAATAGGGAGAAGTGGAAGAGAACCAGAGATACCCACCAATCAAAGAAACACACTCATTCAGTTTTAATTGCTGAGGAGCAAAATTAGAAAAAAATAAATCAACACAGTGATTTTTTCATAGGGCCTAGTTTATTCAGTTCAAAGGACTGTACATTATTCTGAGGTTGTGTGTGCACATGTGCGTGCTCAGTCATGACCACCTTTATGACCCCATGGACTGTAGCCTGCCATGCACCTCTGTCCATGGAGTTTTCCAGGCAAGAATACTGGGGTGGGTTGCCATTTCCTTCTCCAGGGAATCTTCCTGACCCAGGGATCAAACTCTCATCTCTTGCATCCCCTGTGTTTACAGATGGATTCATTACTACTAGTGCCACCTGAGAAGCCCTCCCTACTCTTTTTGTGTTTAATTGGCCTTTCTTTAGTAATGGTGAAGGTAGTACTTTGTTTTAACACTCCTGTTGTCTCTCTTGATGAAATCAGAGGCTGGCAACTCCATGTCCATCCTCTGTTTATTTTTATTCGTCTGTGAAATCCCTAAGTGTGGCAATTAGTTGATTAGATGACCTCTATAGACCTTTTAAGCTCTGATTATTTTCTTTTTAAAGTCTCTATTGAATTTGTCCCAATAGTGTTCTACTTTATATTTTGGTTTTTTGGCTGGGATATATGTGGGATCTTAGTTCGCCAACCAGGGATTGAACCCACATCTCCTGCACTGGAAGAGGAAGTCTTAACCAGGACCACCAGGGAAGATCCTTGAGAGGATCTGATTCTAAGGAAGGCACAAGAATGCACAGACCTGGGAGCCAAACAACCTGGGTTCAAAGTCTGACCCCAACACTTAGAACCCTATGACTGTGGGCAAATTATTTAGCTTCCTTGTTTCTCATCTAAAAATGGGAATAATAATACTACCCACCTGACAGTGTTGCTGTGAGGATTAAACACGTTTGAAGATACAAACTGCTTTGGGCTGTGCCCAGCACGAATGAAGTGCTCCCTGAGTAACCATAGCAAAGATAATGGGAAGGAGATGTGGGGAGAGAAGCAAGGAGGGAAAAGGAGAAGAAGAACAGAAAGCTCCTCTCCTCTCTGAGTCCTGCTGGCAGTCACACTGGAGTAGGGGACCACTTGGTTCCATTAGCATTATCAACATTTATGGGGAAAAGTCTCCAAAGATGTTGCCTGCCCAGTGGTGGCCAAACCATGGATTGGCTGCCCTTGAATCAGGTGTCCCTGACATCCAATCAGCTGCAGCAGGGGGCGTGGTCAAATCCTAGAGTGGTGTCAAAACTCCAAATGAAATGGGAATGCTCCACTAGTGTTTACCAGAATCTTCTAGGTAATGGCACAGCTAGTAAGAGCTGAAAGGGCGAGAAAAGGCCTTTGAAGGGGACAAAAAAGGACACAAAAGTCCAGGATGGAGCGGGGGAAAATGAAAGAAATCATGATTGGGAGGCTTATTTTATAGCACTGTCTTCATTGGCTACTTTGGGGTCAGGTGCTCAGTTCAGTTCATTTCAGTTGCTTAATTGTGTCTGACTCTTTGCAACCCCATGGACTGCAGCACACCAGGTTTCCGTGTCCATCACCAAGTCCTGGAGCTTGCTCAAACTCATGTCCATCAAGTCAGTGATGCCATCCAACCATCTGCATCCCCTTCTCCTCCCACCTTCAATCATTCCCAGCCTCAGGGTCTTTCCCAATGGGTCAGTTTTTCACATCAAGTGGCCAAAGTATTGGAATTTCAGCTTCAGCATCAGTCCTTCCAATGAATTTTCAGGTTTGATCTCCTTTAGCATTGACTGGTTTGATCTCCTTGAGTTCCAAGGAACTGTCAAGAGTCTTCTCCAACACCAAAGTTCAAAAGCATCAATTCTTCAGCATTCAACTTTCTTTATAGTCCAACTCTCATATCCCTACAAGACTACTGGAAAAACCATAGCTTTGACTAGATGGACCTTTGTTGGCAAAGTGATGTCTTTACTTTTTAATATGCTGTCTAGGTTGGTCATAGCTTTTCTTCCAAGGAGCAAGTGTCTTTTAATTTCATGGCTGCAGTTACCATCTGCAGTGATTTTGGAGCCCAAGAACATAAAGTTTCTCACTGTTTCCATTGTTTCCCTGTCTATTTGCCATGAAGTGATGGGACCAGATGCCATGATCTTAGTTTTCTTAATGTTGAGTTTTAAGCCAACTTTTTCACTCTCCTCTTTCACTTTCTTCAAGAGGCTCTGTAGTTCTTTTTTGCTCCCTGCCATAAGGGTTGTGTCATCTGCATATCTGAGGTTATTGATATTTCTCCCAGCAATCTTGATTCCAGCTTGCACTTCATTCAGCCTGGCATTTTACATGATATGCTCTGCACTGAAGTTAAATAAGCAGGGTGACAATATACAGCCTTGATGTACTCCTTTCCCAATTTGGAACCAGTCAGTCTGTTGTTCCATGTCCAGTTCTAAACTTGCTTCTTGACCTGCATACAGATTTCTCAGGAGGCAAGTCTGGTATTCCCATCTCTTTCAGAATTTTCCACTATTTGTGATGATCCACACAGTCAAAGGCTTTGGCATAGTCAATAAAGCAGAAGTAGATGTTTTTCTGGAACTCTCTTGATTTTTTGATGATCCAGCGGATGTTGGCAATTTGATCTCTGGTTCCTCTGCCTTTTCTAATCCATCTGGAAGCTCACGGTTCATGTACTGTTGAAGCCTGGCTTGGAGAATTTTGAGCATTACTTTGCTAGTGTGTGAGATGAGTGCAATTGTGTGGTGATTTGAGCCTTCTTTGGCATTGCCTTTCTTTGGGATTGGAATGAAAACTGACCTTTTCCAGTTCTGTGGTCACTGCTTAGTTTTCCAAATTTGCTGGCACATTGAGTGCAGCACTTCACAGAATCTTCTTTTAGGATTTGAAATAGCTCAACTGGAATTCCATCACCTCCACTAGTTTTGTTCATAGTGAGGCTTCCTAAGGTCCACCTGACTTCTAACTCCAGGATGTCTGGCTCTAGGTAAGTGATCACACCATCGTGGTTATCTGGGTCATGAAGATCTGTTTTGTACAGTTCTTCTGTGTATTCTTGCCACCGCTTCTTAATATCTTCTGCTTCTGTTAGGTCCATACCGTTTCTGTCCTTTATTGTGCTTATCTTTGCATGAAATGTTCCCTTAGTATCTCTAATTTTCTTGAAGAGAGCTCTAGTCTTTCCCATTCTGTTGTCTTCCTCTATTTCTTTGTATTGATCACTGAGGAAGTCTTTCTCATCTCTCCTTGTGAGGTGCTCAAGCATGGGCCAATCATCTGTGTGGGAGGGGGTGGGTCATGTAACTGGAAAGTAGAACCTTGGCTGCAAGCGGGAGTTCTCCTTCTGTAAAGCTGGAGCTACCTTTAATCTGAGATGGGACAACCATGCTTTCCCTCTGTGGATAGTGTTTTAGAGAGCTCCTAAAATGCCTCTGTATTGAAAAAACTGGTTCCCCAAAGAGAAAGCCCTAGAAAAAACCCAAGAGCCTTTGAGACCAATTCGCCCAGTCAAAGCCATACAATTACTTACCAGATAAATGGTAACATCTTAATCTTTTATTAGGTGAGCATCAGCTCCTTTGGGGACATAGGACTGCCATTCTGTTTGATCAGCAAATAGACTGAAATCTTCCAGCTAATTTGGAGCTCTCCATGCTTCTACCTTCTAATTAGAAAAGAGTGAATTAATTGTGAACAATTACCTGGGAGTCAAAGCATCTGAGACCAGATCCCAATAATAAGGGAAGTGGAGGGAAACCCATCTGCAATATTTGGAATGAGGAGGAAAATACTTTGGCTTTGATTTTTTTCTGGGTAACTGATACCAATTCTAAAGTCATAGACATTTTATAGCTTGACTTAACCTGGATAAATTTAACTATACAGACCTCAGCAAACTGCAAGCTTGGCTCTGAAAGACCTGTCATCTCTTCAAAGTAGTCATGGTTCCTGAGACCTATTGCAGAGGATTCTCATTGATGTCCTAAGCTGATCCTAAAATCCTCTGACTCCCTGGTGGATTTTTTCTTACATCACATTTTCAGTGTCTGAAATAGCTGCAGATGTTCGGGAAAATGTATTTCTCCCCAGTCTCATGAGTGCTGGAACAATGCATGCATAGTTTCAACCAATTTCTGCTTATGTTTATTGAACATCTACTAAGGTACAGAGAACACTCTGTGTTTATTTTCTGGTCTCTTGCAGTAAATGTTTATTAACGAACGAGCTTGAATTCTTCCCACATGTCCATATGGCAAGTGCCTTCTAGACATTCCAGTTGAAAGCAGGAGATGGCTGTGTTAATGATCAGTGAGCCAAATACTTGATCGCATAGCACTCTGGAGTGCGCTTAGTTAAGACAGTTCATCTCTGAGGGAATTTGTGGAAGACAGTGTTGTGGATCATTTAAGAGGACTTAGAAGTGGTGCTTTGACATGTTTGCTAAGTGGAGGGCACAGGAGGACCAGGATGAATTGTCAAATCAGAAGTACAAAAGTACACCCCATGACTTCCAGAAGAGTCAGATGGTGGCACAGGCTGGCATCCCCTGTGCAAATGTGAAGCCTGCCACTTTGGGGTGGGAGGGGTGGAGGTGGAGGAGTTCTGCTCCAAGCCCTGGGGCCTCCCACCATAAGGTTCTCCCAATCTAGTGAAAAACTTAAAATGCACTTAGAATTTTTTGTTGTTGGAATTGATTGGCCCATTTTTGGAGGGCAGCCAATCACAGGTGCCTCCTGGAGCCAGTTCCATTCCCATGAAGTTCTTCTTGACACCCACAAGAGCCGTCTGGGAGCTTGTTAAAGATAAAGACTCCCAGGTCTCACTCCCAGAAGTTCTACCTTGGTAGAACCTAGTAAGGTGCATTAAGCCATATTCCAGGGTATTCCAGTCAGATGTTCCTCCATTTCACAGAGAATCTCTGCATGCATGCGTGCTTAGTTGTGTCCAACTCTTTGCTGCCCTATGGACTGTAGCTCACCAGGCTTCTCTGTCCCATAAGATTCTCCTGGCAAGAATACTGGAGTGGGTTGCCATTTCCTCCTCAAGGGGATCTTTCCAACTTTGAAAATAACAGTTCATAAGATGCTCCTATGATGGTCTATCTTCTAAACACCTGCCTTGAACTGCCAACATTGGTACCAAACTGTCCCAAACCTGTCATGGTGAACTCAGTCTCTTCCTGGGTTGATCTCCTTGGATGGTGGCACCCCTGACTCTCACCCATAATCCAGAACCTTGGCAGTCACCCTCAGAAACTCATCATCCTAAGCACCTCATTCTCCTTCCTTCTCAAGTCCCATCAGCTCCATCCCCTAAAGAGCAGTGAGATTTACCATTCCTCTTCATCTTCCTGACCTTGCCATATAGTTCAAGTGCATCACTTTTCACTCTGATTATTGCAAGAGCTTCCCACTGGCCTCCTTTTCTTGGGTTTTGTTTGCCTATTTCTGTACAGCTACCAGTGCTATGCTTTGAAGTACAAATGTGATTGTCACTCTTGCCCCAGATCCCTTCATGGTACCCAATTGCTCTCTGAATGTGAGATGCCTCACATTCAGGTTCAAATGCCTCAACATGGCAGTGGTGGTGATTTAGTTGCTAAGTTGTGTCTGACCCTTCGGACTCCATGGAGCCTACCAGGCTCCTCTGTCCATGGGATTTCCCAGGCAAGAATACTGGAGTGGTTTGCCATTTCCTTCTCCAGGAGATCTTCCAACCCAGAGACTGAACCCAGGTCTCCTGCATTGCAAGCGGTCTCCTGCATTGCAGGCAGATTCTTTACCAGCTGAGCTACCAGGGAAGCCCTATGGTCTAAATGCTTGTGTCCCCGTGAAATTCATGTGTTGAAATCCCAATGCCCATTGTGATCTTGGGAGGTGTTTAGGGAGGTGCTTAGGTCATGAGGGTGGAACTCTTACAAATGGGATTAGTGATTTTAATAAGACAGAACCCAAGGAGATCCCTTGCCCCTTCTCCCATGTGTGGACAGAGGAAGAAGGCACCAGCTATGAACCAGGAAGAGGGGCCTCAGCATAACTCCCATGCCAGGGCCTTCATCATGGATTTCCCAGCCTCCACAACTGCGAGAAATACATTTCTAAGCTACCCCAAATACTATGGTATTTTGTTACTGCAGACTGAAGGGACTAAGGCACATGGCATCAGAGGACATTCAGTGCCAGCCTCCTGCCTTCCTGGCTGCTGGCATCTCCCAAGGCTCCCCTTCCCAATTGGGACATCCTGCAATTATTATTTCACCCTATAGCATTCCCTTTTGCATGGATTTTCCCTCCCTTGCTTTCTCCTCTGGGGAACTCCTACTTAGTCCCTTTTCAGAAAGAGAAATAGAAACCTTTTATCTGTGACTGTGGGTCCATATAAAACGCAGCCTGGTGTAGTGCTTGCAGCCAGACTGTCTAGATTCAAACTTCAGCCCCACCACTTAGTCACTGGGTGGCACTGGTTAAGTCGTTTAACCTGCCTGTGCCTCAATGTGCTCATCTCCAATATGAGATGATAGTAGAAGCAACCTCATGGGGTTGGTGTCTGAATTAAATGAATTCATGTATGTTTTGTGCTAGAACATTCAGTGCTATAAGTAATTACTGTTTTATTGCTGTTGTATACAATATCTATGAAAACATAACAAAGACACTATCAACAACATTTCCTATACGAAGAGAATTTTCATACTGGAGGGACAGGGTGAGAAGGAGATAGGAAAAAATTATTATGAACTGCATACATTAAAAGTATAAAAAAATTAAAGAACCCTGGGGAATTAATTCCCTGGTGGTCCAGTGGTTAGGACTCTGCTTCCATTACAGGGGGCACAGGTTCAATCCCTGATTGGAGAACTAAGATTCTACAAGATACATGGGCATAGCCAAAAAAAAAAAAAAAAAATCCTGGTCTACCCACCACCCAGCTGATAAACAGAGCTTCATCCATTTAGACAGAGGCCTCTGGGCACCCTCCCTAATTGCATCATCCTTCTAGTCCCCTCCCTGTCCCTACCCAGGAACCAAATGTACTTATTTTTCATGCAATGTCCTTGTAGGTACTTAAATATTTTTTAATAATTTTATTCATTTATTTATTTTTGGCAGTTCTGGGCCTTCATGGCTGGGTGGGCTTTTCTCTAGTTGCAGCAAGCGGGGGGCTACTTCTCTAGTTGAGTGTGTGGACTTCTCATTGTGGTGGTTTCTTTTGTGGCAGGGTATGGACTCTAGGGCACGCAAGCTTCCATAGTTATAGCACATGGGCTCGGTAGCTGCACCTCCCGGTCTCCAGAGCACAGGTTCAATAGCTGTGGCACCCAGGCTTAGTTGCTCTGTGACATGTGGGATCTTCTCAGTTCAGGGGTTGAACCCATGTCTCCTCCTTCCTGTGTAGGCGGACTCTTTACCACTGAGCCATCAGGAATCCCCCAGCTGCAACTTTTATTGTGGAACTTCTATGTGTCTTGCATTTCTTTCTTAAAAAAAAAAAAAAATATATATATATATATATATATATGGCTGCACCAGGTCTTAGTTATAGCATCCAGGGTCTCCGAGCTTCGTGGTAGCGTGCAGAATCTTTAGTTGCAGCATGTGGGATCTAGTTCTCTGACCAAGGATCAGGCACCCTGCATTGGGAACAGTCTTAGCCACTGGACCTCCAGTGAAGTCCCCGTGTCTTGCATTTCTATTTACACTGTGGCAACTGCAGCAGTGACAGACATGGTATCCAAGGACGTGTGGCCCACAGGTGTTTCTTGGGCCCCAGATATGACCGCTGCCTGATTGGTTTTTCTCAAGTTGCCCCCTTTATAGCTATGTACTTTGTTTTCCTAGGGCCTCCCAGGTGGCTCAGTGGCAAATTATCTATCTGTAAAGCAGGAGACATAGGATTCAATCCCTGGGAAGGGAAGATCCCCTGGAGAAGGAAATGGTAACGCACTCCAATATTCTTGCCTGGGAAATCTCATGGACAGAGGAGCCTGGTGGGCTATAGTCCATGGAGTTACAAAGAGTCAGACATGACCGAGTGACTAAACAACAACAACAGCAACACTCGTTTTCTAATTCTCTTGACTACATCCAAGTCTAATGCACTGGTCTTGCATAACAATAATAGTTGTTCCAGATCAGGAAAATGTTTCAAGAAAATCTATGCAATAGATTCAGAAGTCCTGCACTACAAAGACTTATTTAATACAAGTTTTCAAATGTAACCACAAAGCCGCCGCCACCTCTTTTATAATTGAAATACTCAGTAGTATCCATCGTTACCAAGCTAAGGAAATTTTGTGTCTGAAATGAAAGTCAGTGACACTTGGAGACATCCCACCAATTAGGAGGGTACTGTCACACCCAATCACTGCAGTCAGACAGTGGACACAAAAAAATTTGGAGCTGAATCCTCAAATTAGTTCTCTGATTAAAGCCAGGATGCCCAATCTCACGTTCCCTGGTCCTAAGAGTTGGACTCATATCCCTAGATTTTGTTCACTGAGTTCCTTCATGCCTCTGCTTTTTTTTTTTTTTTTAGCAGATTTATTGGGATATAATTTACCTACCATAAAAGTCACCCATTCTAGGTGTAAAATTCAATTATATTTGGTATATTTACAGAGTTGTACAACAACCATCACTATTTGATTTCAGAATATTGTCATCACCCCAGAAAGAAATTCGAACCTGGTAGTTCCTCATTCCCACTCCCAGCCCCAGGCAACCTCTGATATGCTTTCTGTCTCTCTGCTTTATCTATTTTGGACATTTCATAGACGCATATCATGCAATAGGTGTTGTTTTGTGTCTCTTTCACTGAGTATGTTTTGACGTGAATTCACATTGTAACATGTATCAGTACTTTCTTTTTATTGCCAAATTGTAGTCCATTGTGTGGATATAGCTCATTTGGTTTATCCATTCATCAGTTGATGAACATTTGGGTTGCTTCCACTTTCTGGTTATTAAGAGTAATGCTGCTATGAACATTCACATACAAACTTTTGTGTGGACATATATTTTCATTTCTCCTGGTTAGATTCCTACTAGTGGAATTGCTGGGTATCACAGCAATTTTGTGCTTCATGTCTTGAGAAACTGCCAAACTGTTTTCCAAAGGGGTTATAGCATCATACATTCCAACCAGCAATGTACAAAGGTTCCAGTTTCTCCACGGTACCTCTGTTTTAAATGACCAGCTCTCCTGGATTTTACAAGTCTTTCTTGACTCCTGACCTCTGTCTGAGTCTTTGCCCACCTACTTGTGTTCCTCAACTTCAGTCCCTCCCTGTTCTCTCTAAACTTGGTCTTTTAATTTCTAACCAACTTCTGATGTACAAACTAGTTTACTAGGCCCAGAACTCAATCAAATAATCCTCACAAGCCCAACTTTATAACCACCAAGGTCTGTACCTGACAAAATTCCTTCACTCTACTTGGATTTTTGGTTTTGTTTTAAAAGCTGAGACCAAGTGTAACCTGGCAGAAATATATGTATATTGGGTAGATCAGAAAGCTCCTTCAGGCTCTTCTGTGCCATCTTACTAAAAAACCTGAGTGGCTTTTTGGTTAACCCACTAGAACTCAAAACTAAGAACTGAAAACACAAACAATTTTTCAGAATGTTGTCTTTTTAAACTTCCGTTAGGGAATGAAATTTTGTTGTTGCTCTTTAGTCCCTGTGTATAGCTCTTTGCAAACCCCATGGGCTGCTGCACACCAGGCTCCTGTGTCCTTCCCTGTCTCCTGGAGTTTGTTTACATTCACGTCCCACTGAGTCTGTGATGCTCTCTAATCATCTCGTCTCTGCTGCCCCTTCTCCTTGCCTCCAGTGTTTCCCAGCATCAGGGTCCTTTCCAGTGGGTCAACTCTTCACATCAGGTGGCCAAAGACTTAGAGCTTTAGCTTCAGCATCAGTCCTTCCAATGAATATTTAGAGTTGATTTCCTTTAGAATTGACTGTTTTGATCTCATTTCAGTCCAAGGAACTCTCAAGAGTCTTCTCCAGCACCATAATGCAAAAGCCTCAATTCTTTGGCATTTAGCCTTCTTTATGGTCCAGCTCACATCTGTGCATGATGACTGGAAACACCATAGCTTTGACTATATGGATATTGTCAGCAAAATGACTGATTCTGCTTTTTAATACACTATCTAGGTTTGTCATAGCTGTCCTTCCAAGGAACAAGTGTCTCTTAATTTTATGGCTGCAGTCACCGTCCAGAGATTTTGGAGCCCAAGAAAATAAAATCTGTCACTGCTTCCACTTTTTTTCCATCTATTTCCCATGAACTGAGGGGACTGAATGCCATGGTCTTAGTATTTTGAATGCTGAGTTTCAAGCCAGCTTTTTCACTCTCCTCTTTTACTTTCATCAAGAGGCTTTTTAGTTCCTTTTCATTTTCTGCCATTAGAGTAGTATCATCTACATATCTGAGGTTGTTGATATTTGTCCTGGCAATCTTGATTCCAGCTTGTAATTCACCCAGCCTGGCATTTCACATGATGCACTCTGGATATAAGTTAAATAAGCAGGGTGACAATACACAGCGTTGCCGTACTCCTTTCCCAATTTTGAACCATTTCATTGTTCCATGTCCAGTTCTAACTGTTGCTTCTTGACCCTTATTCAGGTTTCTCAGGAGATAGGTAAGGTGGTCTAGTATTCCCATTTCTTTAAGAATTTTCCACACTTTGCTGTGATATACTTTAGCATAGTCAAGGAAGCAGAATTTAATGTTTTTCTGAAATTCCATTGCTTTCTCCATGATCCAAGGAATGCTGGCAATTTGATCTCTGGTTCCTCTGCCTTTTCAAAGCCCAGCTTCGCATCTGGAAGTTCTCAGTTCATGTGATGCTGAAGTCTAACTTGAAGGATTTTGAGTATTATCTTACTAGCATATGAAAGGGGGCTTCCTTGATAGCTCAACTGGTAAAGAATCTGCCTGCAATGCAGGAGACCCCCATTCAATTCCTGGGTCAAGAAGATCCACTGGAGAAGGGATAGGTTACCCACTCCAGCGTTCTTGGGCTTCCCCTGTCCCTCAGCTGGTAAAGAAGTTGCCTGCAATGTGGGGGACCTGAGTTTGATCCCTGAGTTGGGAAGATCCCCTGGAGAAGGGAAAGGTTACCGACTCCAATATTCTGGCCTGGAGAATTCCATGGACTGTAGAGCCCATGGGGTCACAAAGAGCATATGAAATGAGTGCAATTTTTGTGCAGTAGTTTGAACATTCTTTGGCATTTCCTTGCTTTGGGATTGGAATGAAAATTGACTTTTTCCAGTGTTATGGCCTCTGCTGAGTTTTCCAAATTTGCTGACATATTAAGTACAGCACTTTAACAGCATCATCTTTTAGGATTTAAAATAGCTCAGCTGGAACTCCATTACCTCCACTATCTTTTTTTCATAGTAATGCTTCCTAATGCCCCCTTGACTTCACTCTCCAGGATGTCCAACTCTAGGTGAGTGACCACACCACTGTGGTCATCCAGGTCATTAAGACCTTTCTTAGATAGTTCTGCCACTTCTTGTAATATTCTTGCCACGTCTTCTTAATATCTTCTGCTTCTGTTAGGTGCTTACCATTTCTGTCCTTCGTCCTTGCTCATCCTTCCATGAAATTTTCCCTTGATACCTCTGACTTTCTTAAAGAGATCTCTAGTCTTCCCCATTCTATTGTTTTCCTCTGTTTCTTTGCACTGTTCATTTAAGAAGCTCTTCTTATCTCTCCTGTTACTCTATGGAACTCTCCATTCAGATGGGCATATCTTTCCCTTTCTCCCTTGCCTTCCACTTTTCCTCTGTCCTCAGCTATTTATAAAGCTTCCTCAGACAACCACTTTGCCTCTTGCGTTTGTTTTTCTTTGGGATGGTTTTGGTCATTGCCTCATGTACATTTTGAACCTCCGTCCATAGTTCTTCAGGCACTCTGTCTACCGGATCTAATCCCTGGAATCTATTCATCGCCTCCACTGTATAATCATAAGGGATTTTATTTAGTTCATACCTCAATAGCTTAGTGGCTTTCCCTACTTTCCTGAATTTTGCAATAAGGAGCTAATGATCTGAGCTCCGGGTCTTACTTTTGCTGACTGTATGGAGCTTTTCCATCTTTGGCTGCAAAGAACATAATCAATCTGATTTCAGTATTGACCATCTGGTGATGTCCATGTGTAGAGTCATGAATGAAATTAGGTCTAGCATTAAAAGGTTTAGTATAATGCTGTCTTCATATAATAATTACACCAAAGAGGAAGAAACTAGTTACCATTGCCCATAATTCTTCATCTTTTTCATGTATTCTCTGTCCTCTCCTCACCAAATTTACCCTGCAGAAATGGTCGAGTACTCTTGAGCTTCTGATTTTGCTGTGGCCTGATTCAGTCAAATGGGCTCTTGGGAGTTAATCTTTCTTGGCACAGCCTGTTTGTATGCCCATGTGAGATCAATGACGTGTGTACCTACACGATGTGACCCTTGCCAATCTTTCAGCAAACTGATTCAAGGCTAAAGAAACTAGCATGAGAGCAGGGACTCTGCTTCCTAATAATGTCAGCCATCATTTCACATCCGTTTGTGCAGCTTAAACTGGGAACACTATAGCCTGTGAGAATCCAGGCCAGAGAGAAGAGCAGCACCTCCCCTTCCACCAAGATCCCACGGAGATTTACCCTTAATCAAATGATCCATCCCTCTGACTGGGCTAGCAGCTAGAGAGAAGCCATAGGGATGGCAGAGAAGGGGAGGCAAGCTTTGCATTCACTTGGCACCAGAGAGCAATGCCGACAGTAAGTTCAGTGTTAACAACTCTACCTGGAATTCAACCAGTAGCCTGCCCCTGCTCCAGTGCAAAGGCCAGGAGGGGTGATTGGATTTCCTGTTGACCTCTGGGGAAGCCCCTCTGGGTAACAGGACCCAGCCAGTGCTACGGAAAGGCTGTCCCCGGAGCTTCGGAAGAAGTACCTCATATCATTCCCATTGTTTCTCTGTGACCAGCCGTTATGGGGCAGGTCGAGTCATTTTCATCATTTAACGGGTGGGTGAGAGACTTTCAAATGACTCAGTAGGTAACATTTTACATTCAAACATAGCATTTCAGGTTATTTCCACGGTGGCCAATGGAACATTTGGAGCTTTGTATTTCTTGATGCAGATTAGTGATGCATTGTACAAAGGCTGTGCATTCACATGGCCAGCCGTCAGACTAAGGGTCCTCAGGAGGTGCTGGCACCAGTTCAGAACCCAGGGGAAAGGGCTGCACGGCACCCGGCTCCTTGAGCCTTCCCAGGTGAAAATGGCTCCAAGATTCAAAAGATTTTCTTTTTCATCTAGACTCCCAAGGGGGAGACCCTCGATAATTGCCTCTTTGCCCAGACTCCTGGTCTGTAATGACTTTGGGCTCTGAGCTCAGGCCTGGGGAACAGGAACTTGAAAGTTTATAGCTCAGTTTGCCTTCTGGCCTTGTGTGTCCTGGGCCAGCAGGACACACAGAATGAGGCCATTTCTGGGCCTTTGTCTAAATACAGTTACAAAGTCATGATCCCAGACGGGGCAGAGCAGGGGCCTTTAAGAAGTACGTGTGTGAACTCTATTTATGACTTCTTGGCTCCTGCTCTGGGAAGAGCAGTGGGAAATGTTGGAGGTGCCCAGACAAGACTCAAGAATAAAGTACCCCTCCTTGGACTCACTTATTTAGGTAAGCACATCCACTTACTGGATGCACTTACATTGAAGTGAAGTCACTCAGTCATGTCCAACTCTTTGCAACCCCATGCACTGTAGCCTACCAGGCTCCTCCCTCCATGGGATTTTCCAGGCAAGAGTACTGGAGTGGGTTGCCATTTCCTTCTCCAGGGGATCTTCCCCATCCAGGCAGACGCTTTAACATCTATCCACCAGAAAAGCCCACTTATATTATGTAAGTATTAAGTGCTTACTGTATACCTAGCACTCTTTCTGGGCATGGTGATGTCAAGACATTGAACAGAGGAAGTGTTCCCTGGTACCTGGAGATCTTCCTGTAGAAACCCCTCTGCAGTGATGATGCCACAGACCAGAAAATGTAACAGACCACTCAAGTGCTCGTCAACGTTGATGGATGGGGAGAGGGTGGAAGTCCTATTTCACGCATGAGAAGCAATACGCTTCTGATTCATTAAGCTCCTCTCTCCTCGGGGTCAGTAAACCCACTTCTCCTAAACTGTTAGAGCCTCCCACACTCTGCCTTTAAGCCCCCGTGTGTATTTAGGGAAATTTAGCTGAACAATTCTGAACAATGCATAGTGCGCTCATCAAAAAGAAATTAAGTAGCTTTGTAAAGCTCCAAGTACATTTTTAAATCTACTTGAGGTTTTCCCATAACCTGTTTTCTACAAAATGGAATCGTTTAGAAATACACTTAAACTCTAAATGAGTGTGGGTCAGAACTCAACCAAGCCAAGTTCAAGTATATTATAAACCTGATGAATAGCATTCTCACATTCTGTAGATAAAGGTGGTTTCTTGTTGGCCATTGTATCTTATGCCTAAGATTTCTACTTCAGGGAGTAAGGAAAGAAAGAGAAATACTGGTACCTACAATTGTTACTTGAAACAGGAAATATCTTGGCTGAGAGAAAATACCTTCCTTGAGAGAAGTATCTTCATTAAGGTAAATGTATTATCAATGTTGGGCTTTCCAGGTGGCTCAGTGGTAAAGAATCCACCAGCCAAGCAGGAGACACAGTTTCAGTCCCTGGATCAGGGAGATCCCCTGGAGAAGGAAATGGCACCCACTCCAGTATTCTTGCCTGGAAAATCCCATGGACAGAGGAGCCTGGCCGGCTACAGTCCATCAGGTCAAAAAGAGTCAGACACAACTTAGTGACTAAATCATAGCAGTAGCATTGTCAATGCTAAAGGTGGCTCAGAGTCTGTTTTATTGCTTTCAGTCCAACCATTCCTACTGGTCTACTTGATTTTCTTCTAAAAATGTCTGTTATTCTAAGCAGGAGTGATTTCATGACCTAAAGTTTTCAATGAGAAATTTTAAGGATACACCTCAAAAACTCAAAAGAGATTCTGAGAAGTTCCCTATTTGGGAAAAATAAATGTAAAGGCTGAACAGGATGGAAGCAAGCCTCCAACTAGCTGGATAACTTTGCACAAGTCTGCTCACTTCCTGTGGGCTTAGTCTCCTTATTTATTACCATCATGAGAAACTGTATCTCATGATATCTCCCAGGTCAGTGAGCACAGCTGCCTGCCACTCAGTTTGCTCCGCATATCTTTCTCTTTCTGTGCATCTATTGTTACCATTAAAAAGGAGAAGAAAACATAAGTAGGAAGCAAAAATGCACTTAGTCAACAATGCATGTTGAGTTTTTACTGTATGCAAGTCATTGGCCTGAGTGCTGTGGCAAGTTCAAAGGTGTGTAAATTTTCTACCATCACAGAACCTGAGAGATCAACTTGCCAACATCCACTGGATTATAGAAAAAGCAGGAGAATTACAGAAAAACATCTAACTCTGTTTCATTGACTACGGTAAAGTCTTTGACTGGGTGTATCATAACAGATTATGGAAAACTCTTAAAGAGATGGGTATACCAGACGATCTTACCTATCTCCTAGGAAACGTGTATGAGGGTCAAGAAGCAACAGTTAGAACCCTGTATGAAAAAACTGACTGGTTCAGGATAGAGAAAGGAGTACGACAAGGCTGTTTATTTTCACCCTGTTTAATAAATATTTGTTTTGAGTGAATGCATAAATTCATAAAAGACAAACTGTGACAGGGAATAAGTGAGTGTAAAAATTCAGAGAAAGGGACCCTGACTGTGGTTTGGGACATTTCTACCCGGAAGGTGGAACTTCAGCTTGACCTTGAAATATGTGTATTTCTTAGGTGGAGAAAGAAGGGAATAGATGCCTCAACTTTAAGGCCCTGGATTCAGGAGATGAGATGTTTCCTGAGAAGGAGAAGAGGCTGTGCTCAGGAAGAGAAAGAGAACGTGGTCAGATAGGAGAACTGTTGGGTTGCGGAGAAAACTCAGACCTGCTCATTCCATCTCTGTGTTAGACAGACCCCAGTTGTATCTTGAGCGGACTCTTCATCACCAGTCATGAAACAGAGGGAGTTTTCATGCCTACAAATCCAGTTATCTCTGTCCACAGAAGCTCTGTCTTCATTATTCAACCATCATTCATGGCACATGCTGTGGGCCAGGTTGGATGCTTAGGTATGGAGAGCACAAAGGTGAAGGAAGACTCATTCCTGCCCTCCTGAGCCTTCATCCTAGCAGAGGACACTGACAGTTATGGAATGATGGAGGAAGCATGGGGATGGAAAGGCTTCTGGGATGTTCCAAGAGGACAGGACAGGGGCTTCCTTATTCATCCAAGACTTCAGAAGAAATCTGGACTTTAGCAATTCAGAATTCTTACCTGAGGCAGCCAAGTTAGTAGTGGTAGGAAAAAAGAGCTCTTGATGTGAAATCAGAAGATGAACATGAGTCCTTCCCCTTCCTGTATGATCTGTGTGACTTGAATAAGTCACTGTGTCCCTGAGCCTTTATTTCTTCATCTGTAAAATAAAGTTGAAGTACCATAAAATAAAGAATAAAGTACTGGACCTCATAGATTGAGGTGAGAACTAAATGAAGTTATCCATAACAAAAATTTAGCAGAGTATCTGGCACAAAGTAAACAATAAATGCTAGTCAGACTAGAAGGATGGGTGGGTGGGTGAATTGTTGAATGGGTGAATAACTGAATGGATTGCTGGGTGGGTGGAGAGATGATTGGATGGATGGATGAATGGATAGATGATGGATGGATATAATAAATGTATGGACATATTAGTGATAGATGAGTGGACACGTGAAAAGAATATTCTGATTAGGATCTATCCATCAGGTCATGCTATTTTTCTGACCAAACTTAATCCTATTCTGTGAGCATCTGTGTAATAAATTTTTAGTCTGAAAACTTTAAGAGCTACCTGATCTTGGTTGCTGTGAAAGTCTTATGTTCTGCTGCCAGTGAATGCTGAAGATTTAAAGTTCTTATTTTAGGCTGTGTCTAGACACCACTCTAAACAGGCACTTTATGTTAATCTGCAGGTGTTGCTTCTAAAACAGGTTATTTCGTAATAGTAGCTGGTGGATTAACACCCCCCAAAAAAAATTCAAAAGCAAATAATATTTATTGAGACCAAAGTCTCCAATGGGACGATTCCTAGTCAATTTGTCCACTCCTCCCATACCACCTGGGTTCCTACCCAATTACTGCCAAGTCAAATATTCACAGTGGGTATAATTAATTAAATGCATTTTCACTAATTAACTTAAGAACTGGTAAATAGGGCCTCCCTTTGGTAGTTTGAAGATGCAGCTACTAGTGCGGCTGATTAAAATGTGAAGCAAATCTGGCTGAAAACTAACATGTAATGAATGGGAGCACTTTCACAACATTTCTTTTAAGCTTTGTCAAATTGTATCCTACTGATATTGCTAACCCTCTTTAATCAGTAAGTATAAAATTCATCCGAGAGCATAAAATATATCTGACAATGGCATACGTCAAATCCCAAACTGAACATTCAAAATAAATTGTATCGAGATTTTGTCACAATCATTGATTTCTGCTTTTCAAGCTGGTTTCTGGAGCAGCCACATAAAAGTTAAATACAAGCTATCTATGGGCTCATTGGATTGCGGTAATTCATTAAAGCCACAGAGGCTTTAATAAATCTGAGCATAAAGATTGCTTCCACAGACACCCTCAGCTTGGAAATGTGCCACTAATCAAAGAGGGTGGCAAAACCAATCTCGTTGGCACGTAGGGGAGGTGAGAAGTAGCTTTGGAGGGTTGCTAAGGGCTGACTTCCAAGGGTATTAAATACTTGGGCAGCAAGACTGGGTCACTGGGGAGATGAGAGCCTCTGACGGCCAGTCCCGCTGCAGCTAAGGGTCAGCACATAGGAAGTGCTGGCAGTTGTTCTTCGAACAAAGCTAGCTCTAGTCTTAAATGTGAACCCACTTAATGAGCGATCTCCAGTTCCGTTGACTGATTTTCCTCATGGCATTCACTTCTCAATGATGAGGATCACCATCACTGCGTTCTCGGCAATTTACAAAGCATTTCACAGCCGATGACTTCTTTAGTCCTATAGCAATTTGCAGAGAGACAAAGTTGAAATTTAGATTATTATTATCCCCATTTTACAGATGAGAAAACTAAAAGTTAGAAAGCTAAATAATCTGCCCAAGATCCTGCAGCTGGCAAAGCTAGGGTCAAGAACTTGATTGTCAAAAGCCCAGACTCTGGGTTCAGGATCCCCACTCTGTGACATACTGGCTGCAGGTGCTTGGATAGTTTATTTGCCTTTCCAAAACCTCAGTTTTCTCAACTGTAAAGTGGAGCTGGTAAGAATAAGTTATCTCCTACTGGTTGGAACATTTAATGAACTCTTAGCGATCAAGTGCAAAGAGAGCCCTTAATACATGGTTGCTTTTACTCATAAAGAATATCAGATTGTTGAGATTGACACATATATGCTACTGATAATACACATAAAATGAATAACTAATGAGAACATACTGGATAGCACAGGGAATTCTACTTATTGTTCTATGGTGACCTGAATGGGAAGAAATCCAATAGGGAGAGTGTATGTATGGCTGATTCATTTTGCTGTACAGTATGGCACCCCACTCCAGGACTCTTGCCTGGAGAATCCCATGGATAGAGAAGCCTGGTGGGCTGTAGTCCATGAGGTCGCGAAGAGTTGGACACGACCGAGCGACTTCCCTTTTACTTTTCACTTTCATGCACTGGAGAAGGAAATGGCAACCCACTCCAGTGTTCTTGCCTGGAGAATCCCAGGGATGGGGGAGCCTGGTGGGCTGTGGTCTCTGGGGTCACACACAGTCGGACACGACTGAAGCAACTTAGCAGCAGCAGCAGCAGCAGAAATTAACACAACATTGTAAAGCAATGATTTTTTGTTGTTGTTTCATCGCTATGTCTGACCCTTTGGCGACCCCATGGACTGAAGTCCACTAGGCTTCTCAGTCCATGGGTTTTACCAGGCAAGAATACTGGAGTGGGTTGCCATCTCCTTCACTAGGGGATCTTCTTGACCCAGGGATCAAACCCATGTATCCTGCTCTGGCAGGCGGATTCTGAGCCACCTGGGAAGCCCTAAAGCAACTATACTCCAATAAAAATTAATTTTTAAAAATTGGACAAGGCCTGGAAAGTAACTAATGAAAATTTTAGTTTCATTTCACACTAGTAGAGGAAAACCTTACCCTTGCTATGTGTTAGCCTTTCCCAACCGTGAAGCACCCTTCTTGTTGGCATATGTTAAAAGAAGCCCATGATATTTCAGTCCCTTTCAGCTGTGGCTCATTATTGTAAATAGCGGTGCAATGAGGAGATGAGAAAAGAATTTAAATACACTGACTGACAGAATTTTTAGGGAAAGTGAGACACAAGAAGATAAAAAGCAATCATAAAAATTTGCATAAACCTTTGTGATCTCAAAGGTCATCTATTTGGGAGTCTATTAATGGAAATACGCCTTTTAAAATTCTGGGTGATTCTTTAATTGAAAAGGAAAGAATTTTTAAATGAATCAAGTCATAGGAGCTGAGTAGATTTGTGTTAAGTGCCATAAAAAAATTGATCCATTCATCTATAAGTTGCAATTTAGGATGGAGTGATAAATTTGGTCATTTGTCAGGGTTTAGTTCAGCAGATTAAAATATGTTGATATTCATGCACTTTATGAATGTATTATTTTAAATCAGCTTCCTGTTATACTCCTTCTATTTAGGAAATAGGATGGTTTCATATCCATTAATTTACTTGAACTTTACAGTGACTCTCAGAGGTAGATATTATTCCCACTTTATAGGAGAGTATAATCTATACTTATTGAGGGCAGAGACCAAGACTTTTTGTCTTTCATTTTTTTTTAATCCCTGGTGCCTGACTAATAAAAGTGTAACTTGCATGGTATAGCAGAAGCTCCTAATGTTCTGCTTAAGACATCAATCTTTTGTAAAAGGCAACTTAAAACACAGGGTTAAGCTCCAGCTTTACAATCAGTTGTCCTTGAATTCAAACCCCAGCTCTGCCACTTACTGACAATGTGACCTTTGGAATTTATTCCTGGGAACATTAGCTTATAACAGTGTTAATAATACCTACCTCATGGAGTTGTTATAATAGTTAAATTTCAAGATGATAAAATGAGAAAAATGTAAAATACTCAGTACAAAATCTGATACATAGTAATGCTCTAAAATTATAGTTTTCACTATCTCATGAGTATACTTAGAAATGCTAGGATAAGCATACTCTTTGACCACTGCTGATTTTTTTTAAAGCATGCTTTCATCATCAGATTCAGAATTACTGAGAACAAAGTGAGTAGCTGGTGTGTCCCTGGATGAGGAGCAGAATCCAGGGGTCTCACATGGGTGCTGCTACTGCTGCTGCTAAGTCGCTTCAGTTGTTTCCGACTCTGTGCGACCCCATAGATGGTAGCCCATCAGGCTCTGCCATCCCTGGGATTCTCCAGGCAAGAACACTTGAGTGGGTTGCCATTTCCTTCTCCAATACATAAAAGTGAAAAGTGAAAGTGAAGTCACTCAGTCATGTCCAACTCTTTGTGACCCTATGAACTGTAGCCTACCCGGCTCCTCCGTCCATGGGATTTTCCAGGCAAGAGTACTGGAGTGGGTTGCCATTGCCTTCTCTGATCTCACATGGCAGCCAGGCCGAAATTCTTAGAGCTCCTGTGAAAAACCTTTCCTCTAATTTAATGCAATTCACTGGTATTAATAAGCAGCAGGGAACCCGGTGGGAGGATGCCTGCTGCCTTTCATACTAGGTCCATTCACATTATTATATTCTGGGACATCGTATCGACCTTTTGCCATGTGGGGAGAAAAATCTGCTCATTTAATTTCCAAGGAAGAGATAATTAGTACTGATTGTGATTCATAGCCATAGGAATCCTACATCATCATAGCATACTGTTTGGATATTTTAAATTCACTAGCCATCTCTGGGGCTTCCAGAGAATCAGATTGTGCTGCAGTCAGTTTACTTTCACCGTCACTGGTGAGTATATCTTTAAGATATGTTAATAGCCTGAGGGGTGGGAAGGAGGTCCATGAGGGAGGGGATATATGTGTACATATAGCTGATTCACTTCACTATACAGCAGAAACTAATGCAACGCTGTTAAGCAATTATACTCCAATTAAAACACACACATATATATGTATATATATGGTTGTTGTTGAGTTGATAAGTCATGTCCAACTCTTTGCCATATACATCAGTTCAGTTCAGTCGCTCAGTTGTGTCTGACTCTTTGCGACCCCATGAATCGCAGCACACCAGGCCTCCCTGTCCATCACCAACTCCTGGAGTTCACTCAGACTCATGTCCATCGAGTCAGTGATGCCATCCAGCCATCTCATCCTCTGTCGTCCCCTTCTTCTCCTGCCCCCAATCCCTCCCAGCATCAGAGTCTTTTCCCGTGAGTCAACTCTTCGCATGAGGTGGCCAAAGTACTGGAGCTTCAGTTTTAGCATCATTCCTTCCAAAGAAATCCCAGGGCTGATCTCCTTCAGAATGGACTGGTTGGATCTCCTTGCAGTCCAAGGGACTCTCAAGAGTCTTCTCCAACACCACAGTTTAAAAGCATCAATTCTTCGGCGCTCAGCCATCTTCACAGTCCAACTCTCACATCCATACAGATATATATATATATATATATATATATGTTTTCGGAGAAGGCAATGGCACCCCACTCCAGTACTCTTGCCTGGAAAATTCCAGGGATGGAGGAGCCTGGTGCGCTGCAGTCCATTGTGTCGCTGAGGGTCGGACACGACTGAGCGACTTCCCTTTCACTTTTCACTTTCATGCATTGGGGAAGGAAATGGCAACCCACTCCAGTGTTCTTGCCTGGAGAATCCCAGGGACGGGGGAGCCTGGTGGGCTGCTGTCTGTGGGATCGCACAGAGTCAGACACGACTGAAGTGACTTAGCATACATGTTTTAATTGGAGCATAATTGCTTTACAATATTGTGCTAGTACAACTGAGTGTACAACTGAGTGAATTAGCTATATGTATACATGTATCCGCTTTCTCTTGGACCTCTCTCCCACCCCCTCAGTCTATTAACATACATTAAAGGTACACTCACAAGTGATGGTGAAAAGTGAGTCGATTACAACACGATCTGATATCCTGGAAGTCCCAGAGATGGCGAAGAGTCAGACATGACTTAGAGACTAAACAATGACAACAACAACACAAATATATACATATATATACACACACATATATATAAATTGCCTAGTCATGCATAATGAAAAATTGTGCAAATTATATTAATAAGTATATGTGTGGGGTTAAGGGTAAGTGAGTTGGACAAGTTGTATGAGAGGTGAAGGGTTAAGATAAAAAGGACTAATATTTAATGAGTGTCCATGAGACATCAGGTTTTAGGCTGGTGCTTTCTGTATGTCAGTCCATCTCATCCTCTTAAACTCCGTATGAAACCCTCTTCTGGGCCCCCAGTGAAGAGGATTGTCAGATCCTCTGTCTTGCTTACTTTGCCTGTCAGAAAGTTCTAACAAGGCTTCCTTGAAACATTTTTTCCGTGTGGCTTTCAGAATATCACACTGAGTTTTCCTCTCCTGCTTCTCTTACCCTCCCATTTAGTCTTTTTTTTTTTCTTGTTTCTCTCCTGCCTCTGACCTCTAAATGTTGGAGGACCCAGGGCTCAGTCATTCTCCACCAACAAGCATGTATTCAGAAGTTTCACTCAGTCTGATGCATGCTAAGTCACTTCAGTCATGCCCGACTGTTTGTGACCCCATGGACTGTAGCCCACCAGGCTCCTCTCCATGAGATTTCCCAGGCAAGAATACTGGAGTGGGTTCTCATTTCCTCCTCCAGGGAATATTCCCGACTCAGGGATCAAACCCGCATCTCTTCCATCTCCTGCACTGGCAGACAGGTTCTTTACTCCTAGCGACACCTGGGAAGCCCCTAAAAGACATCTAGATACTGATAACTTCCAAATTCATATTTCCAGCTCAGATCCATCTCTTGAACTCCAAACATGTGTATCCCACTGCTCACTTAATATCTCCATTTGGATGTCGAATATGCATCCCAAAATGAGCATACAACCTCCTCCCCAACGTGATCCTCTCACAGTCTTCCCCTCTCAGCAAGTGAATTTTTCAGTCTTCTGAATTTTTCATTCAACTCTTCCTTTTATTTTTTTTAAATATTCATCTTATTTATTTGGCTGCACCAGGTCTTGGCTGCAGGATGCAAGATCTTCTGGTTGTGGTGTGAGAACTCTTAGTTGTGGTATGTGGGATCTAGTTCCCCGACAACAGATTGAACCCGTGGTAAAGAATCTGCCTGCAGTGCAGGAGACCTGGGTTCAATCCCTGGGTCAGGAAGATCCCCTGGAGAAGGAAATGGCAACCCACTCCAGTATTCTTGCCTGGAGAATCCCACGGACAGAGGAGCCTAGCAAGCTACAGTCCATGGGGTCACAAGAGCTGGACATGACTTAGTGTCTAAACCACCACCACCACCTCTGCATTGGGAGCACAGAGTGTTAGCCACTGGACCACCAGGAAATTTCCAACTCCTCCTTGCCTTCCTGTCTCTCACACATGCTGCAACCAGCTGTCAGCAAGTCCTGTGGCTTCAGCATCTCTCTAGAACCCAGTCTTCTCTCTCCAGTTCTTCTGGGCTTCCTTCCACTGCACTACCATCTTTCAAACCACCATCCCATCTCTCTAGACATGCGACAGCTGCCTAAATGGTTTCCTGCCTCCACTCTTGTCCCCCTAGAGTCTTTTCCATGCAGCATCTTTAAAGAATAAATTATCTCATGTCACTCTTCTGCTCAAAACCATTCAGTGGCTCCCATCTCACTCAGGGTAAAAGCCAAAGTCCTTATAAGTCCTTAACTGTTTCTCAGACAAGCCAAGGACTCTCCTATTTCTGAGCCTTTGTGCCGCTTACTTATCTATTTTTGCCACTAGACTGTGACAGTATAAGGGCAGGGAATGGACTTCCTCCATGCCTAGATCTCCAGCCCCTAACCCACCACCCAGTGCAGAACAGAGGAGCAGATGTTAGGAAGAAATTGCTCTGGATCCAGTGCAGTTTTAGACTGTTTATGCTCATCATCTTATTTAATCCTTGCAACAACCCAATGAGGGAGAAACTATAAACTGAGGCATAGAGGAGCCAAGTGCCTTTCCCAAGGTCACAGGCCTGGGGGACCAGGGATTTGAACCTAGAAAGTCTGGTTTCAGAGGCAAGCCTGTGCTCTTAACCAGTATATTATCCTACTTCTTATGAGGGTCCCCTTGGCAGAGGGGTGGTGGCCAAGTGAATGAATGAATAAGTGAGCGACATTGATTATAACTAGTGTCCATGAGCACCCCCACATGCTATCTCTCAGAATGCCTTAGATTACATTCTCTGCATGCAGACAGTTGACTGGAGAGTACTCTAGGGCATGGGTCCCCAACCTTCAGGATCTAATGCCTGATGATCTGAGGTGGAGTTGATGTAATAATAATAGAAATAAAGTGCACAGTAAATGTAATGCATTTAAATCATCCTGAAACCATCCTCTCCACCCCCATCTGTGAAAAAATTGTCTTCCATGAAACCGGTCCCTGGTGCCATAAAAGGTTGGGAACCACTGCTTTAGAGGAATATTCATGTAAGGGGGTGAGGAAGTCAGAATTGACAGAGGGAAAAGTTGGCAAGCTGTATGGTCTTCCCCTAGATGCCTAGTGGGGACTCTGGAGCTGGAATGGTCCTTCAGAGGAGTCCCAAGTGGAGGCAGCATCCAAGTCACTGGGCAAGGGCTGGCCCCTGGGTTCAGGTGTCCCCTTGGATGAGGCAGGCTCCTGCAGCAGAGGGCATTCACTGGTTGGGGGATGCAATTGTGAGCCTTCAGCTGCTGATATTCATGGCCCTGTATGGGTGAGTGCACGGGCTCTGACAAGGAGCCCTAGGGAGAACTCTGTGGTATCCCCTAGACAGACTGAGCATTTAGCATAATATCTCATTTAATCCTCATCACCATCCTATAATGCATCATTCATCTGTTATCCTCTCTTTATAATAGAACACACTGGAGCTTAGAGAAGTTAAGCAACTTGCCTAAAGCTCATCACTTAGGGGGGTGAGGCTGGACCTGAGTGAATGGCCCAGTCATCGCCCTAAGTCGCTGCACTCATCATTTTACTACCGGGGCAGTGATGTGGTGGCACGGACTCCACCACCTGGGGCTTCCCAGTGTCCCACCTCTTTTCTGCTGAATCCTCCCCCTCCCTTGGGCATGTGCTCCTTCCCATCCCAGCACCTCTGGTGGGGCCATCACCCTGGTTCACTGGGGCCTCCAGGGTGGACTTACATATCAAGCCCAGTCAACTGTATGGCACTGGACCCTGCCCAGGTATAGGTCAGCCCTTCCCCTGGCAAGAGAAGCTTCTTCCTCTGCGGCTCAAAAAGCTAATGTAGAAGGAGGTGAGCCTCTAGCCTCTAGCCGTGTTCCCAGCCTTCTCTAAGTAGAGAAAGGCCACTTGCACAAGACAGAATGAGAAAAGAGAAGCAAGAAAGATAGAGATCTGATGGCATCACTCAAGCTTCTAGAATTCTTAATTTACATCTAAGCTTCCCAGTTTTGTGAGCCAATACGTTTCCTGTTGGTATATAAGCTAGTACACATTGATTTTCTTTCACTTGCAGGCAGAATCACAGTTATGTCAAGGTGCTAATTTCAGTAATGTATTAGTCAGTCTTTGCTGTGTAACAAACAGCCTTGGAATCTCAGGGGCTTGTAACCATACTCATTTTTCTCATCTATGCATCTGCATATTGGTGAGACTATGACTCAGATTTGGCTAGGTTTTATTCCAGCCTGTAGGTCTGGTTCAGGTTTGTTCTATCTGTCTTTATCTGGGGCTGAAACTAAACAGGCAGTTGCCTAAGCCATGGTCTTCTTATGGAGGATCACAAGAGCACAGGAGGGCAGGTCAGACTGTGAATACACTGAAGGTTGCAGTTTGTTGTGAGTTCACTAAGATTCCAGTGGCCAAAGCCAGTCCTGTGGCCTAGCCTAGTATCAATGGGGCAGAAAAGGTCCTCCACCTCTGCTAGTCAGAGCTGCTCAAAAGTCACAAGGGAGAATTCAGTATGGGTAATATTATTATTGAAAGGCAGTGAGAAATTAGGAACAATAAGTCAACCAATCACAGAGAGGCCAGAAGGATGAGGAGAGGGTACCAAATGATGCCTAGGCAGCAGGACACCACAGCCCAGCTCACCTGTGTCAGCCAAGGTGTCATGTTACCCATGTCCCGAAGAGAAGACCAACTTCTGCTGATCACCTCTTAGAATTACAGCAGAGTCAGCTGAATCCCAACACCTTCTCAGAACTGCACATGCCATCTCCAGGCAGCAGCTCCATATGCACAGAAACCAGATTCCTTCTAAGAGATCAAAATCCATCTTAAATAGACACAGCTGTTCCCTAGCAGGGTGTCAAAAGGGAGAGGGGAGAGACACGATGGGAAATGTTTAGTTTCTTTCTGTTTTAAGTTGCCAGAAAAAATCGAAGAGACTTTTAAGGTTTGATTATTAATTTCTGGAAGAATTGGTTGCCAGCGTTGCTATCATTTTCAAGTAAAAGTCGTCTAAAGATCAAAGGGATGCTTCAGAGCCACTTTCACCCCATATTGAGTTTGGAAGCTTTTCACAACAGAACGATCAGAAATAGGGCTGGTTTTTTTGTTTTCTGTTTTTTGGTTTTTGGTTTTTGTTTTTTTTTTGATGCATCCCTCAGATGAATACATCAAATGTCACAATTTATTTCAGTTCAATAAATGTTTACTGAACATCTCCCGTGGCCATGTACTCATTTATAAAAACATAAACAAACAGGAATAATAGGATTGCTGCCCCATGGCTGAGTCATCTGGGCAAGTCACATTATCTCTCAGCTCTCAGTTTCTTCATCTGTAAAGAAGGTGTGTTTGACCTATGAACTCTGTGGTCCTCTCCCGATCTAAAAATCTGTCCATCAACTGGGAATGTTCTTTACTCACTTGCTGATAATGAAAGTGGCAAAGATATGCAGAAGGAAGTCAAAGCTGCTGAAGCCATGAGCATCGTAGGACTGATCGTGGTTGTTGGAATTTCCTCCCAATGGTAAAACTAGGAATTCCTGGTGCAGATGACAGATGACAGTACTCATAGTCATTATTCCCCTTCCTCCCATCTCTCCAGAAAAAGGGTTTATTGATCCATTGCCATCCTCAGTTCAGAACTGTACATAAATCCCATCTCTACTATGCGTTTCACTTCAACAGTGCAAATGGCAAGTTGGCATAAAAGGAGGTGATACAAAATACTAGTAAAGTGGAATCCACTGACATGCCATTGAAATGAGTCCTGGTTATGCCACTCGCGAGTTGTCTGACCTTTGGTAACTTTATCTCTCTGAGCCTCAGTTTTATTATCTGTAAAATGGGGATAATCAAAGTAGCACCTTCCCCAGAGGGTTGTTGTAAAGGATATAGGTTAAAAACATGTTATTGACTAGAGATGTATTAATATATCTTTTCCTACCCCATGTTGTTGACCAGAGTTGTATCAACATGTTTACAGAGAATGATACAATTAACATCACCATGTGAAGTTGTTACAGCTTAACACCAATCAAGGGTTCATAATACAACTTATGATTGTTGTTATCATTCACGTTTGCTTTGTCAGATTTTTGTTCCAACCCTCTGTATATTATAACATAAAATTTTAAAAAATGATGCATTGTGAAATTTTGAGTGAAAAAGAATTATCAGTGAATTTTATTCAGATACTTTCTCTGCTTGTCCAAGTGACATATATACTAGTGTCTCAAAGGATCTTCAAAATATAGTTCTGATTCAGACGCTGTGAATATGAGGCCAACAGAAAGACGTAAAACCTTAGTGATTGATTCTGATACGGAAAGTGAAGATAAAACGCAAGGTGCTAGAGAATGCTCCTTTCTTCTATAAATGAGTGGGTTGAAGACAACATTTCATGAAAATCAGAAGACTTTACAGGTGTGTCAGGTGTAACTTTTGAATGTAACAGCCCACAAAGTGTTAGTGAAATAACAGAATTAATTTGGGGCCACCCAAGATAAAAATTTCCTTCCATATGTGTTGGTTTCTACAAAAATCTCCAGGTCAATAATAAGTTAAGTGCTTAGTGATGAGGTTAAGAGCTCACTAGCACTATTGTCATTATCTAGCACCTCTTCCGTGCACACCTTCTGGCAAAACTGGACTCTGAATCTAGCAGCTCCTCTTGTTTGTTTCTGTTTAGTTGCTCAGTCAGGCCCGACTCTTTGTGTCCCCCAGACTGCAGCACACCAGGCTCCTCTGTCCTCCACTATCTCCCAGAGTTTGCTCAAATTCATGTCCATTGCATTGGTGATGCTATGTAACCATCTCATTCTCTGCCACCCACTTCTCCTTTTGCCTTCAGTCTTTCCCAGCATCAGGGTCTTTTCCAATGAGTCAGCTCTTCCCATGAGGTGTCCAGAGGAGTGGAGCTTCAGCTTCAGCATCAGTCTTTCTGATGAATATTTAGTCTCTTCTTTTTAGAACACTTTCAAGAAGAAAGGGTTTATACTATTGCTGATATTTAATGAAAACTCTTCATTCAGTGTTGTTTGTATAAAAGTGTACGTAGTGTAAAAGTATTTGTTTCTTGGAACTAAAACAATAATAATAGAAAAAAATCTTAAAAAACAAACACTTCTTCCATCACAGAAACCTCTGATTTAGGTTGAAAATCCAACTGGTGATCACTTCCTGTTAAGTCTCCAAAAGGAACTAACACACAAGAGTGCTTTGGCTCCATTCTCTGGTTCTGGGCCTCCAATGAAGGCTGTTACTCGCCTATAAGAAGGGGACCCATCTTTTCTAATTTGCACCGAGGTCTTCTGTGGGCTAGCCAGGGCCCTGGACTGGTCCATCTTTTAGGCGGCATTGAAGCTCACACTTTGATTTGATGCCTCCTAATGAATGACAGGATGAGAACCTAGATCTGTCTGGCTTGTCCTCCCAAAAGCTGCCTAGGGGACTCAGGCTCACCACGCTTCCTCAAAGCTATTAGGCTCCCAGGGTTAAGTGACTTTTCTGCAGGACTCCCTGGGGGCTCCTCACGGGCTGAGGGAGGAACACAGCTCTGTTTCTATTTTCCAGACAGTCTCATCTCTTTGATATAGGACAGCTGTTTCAGAGCCTGGGCAGATGGATGCCTGTGGATAGGATCCCTACGGTTTGAGGGGGTAGGGGTGGAACCAGTGTGCTGGATGGAGGGTCCAGGGCTGTGGACGTGCAGACAGGATGCCAGGGAGCACTTGGCAAAGAGAAAGAGTGAGTCCCTCCCCTCGGTACTTGTTTTCCCATCTCCGCTCATCCCTTTTAAAACCAAACCTCCTATTCTTTTGTTTGTTTTTCAAAAGGAACAAACACTGGTAGCTAGCTGTTCCTGGGGAAAGGTGTCAGAGTACCGTTTTACTACCAACATGGCTGAGGGTGCGGTTGGAAAGCACCGTAACTGATATTGCTCTGAGCAAATACAGTTCCCTCTTGAACTGCACACGTGCCTAATAACACGGCCTTGTAGTTCCAAATATTGGATTATAAATTGTTTTACATCTAACCAGCATCAAATAAGGCAGGTAAAAAAAATTAAAAGGGCAGTCAATTAAGATAAATACAGCAACTTCACAATTTACTGGCTGGACACACATTAGCCAATGAGCCGAATGCTGGATAAGATAGCTGTCTTTAGTTATGCACACAACCAGATAGATAATCCTAATATCAGGGCAGATGGTCACAGGCCTTCATGGCATGCTGAACTGAACAGCCTATACTCTTTGGCTAATACATGTTTTTCCAAGGGGGGCTTCCCGGATGGCTCTAGTGGTAAAGAACCCACTGCCAATGCAGGAGACGTAAGAGACACGGGTTTGATCCCTGGGTTGGGACGGTCTCCTGAGGAGGGCATGGCAACCCACTCCAATATTCTTGCCTGGAGAATCCCATGGACAGAGGAGCGTGGTGGGCTGCACTCCATAGCATCACAGAGTCAGATGCAACTGAACCAACTGAGCATCAACACATCCATATTTTTCCCCAGCACACTTCAGTGCTGAGAAGGCTGAGAGTGGACTCAAGGGGCAGATTCCAAGGCCCTTTCCTACCCTCACTACTTCCAATTCCTAAAAAAGTATCATGCACATTGCCAAACCTGAGACTCTTCTATAAAAATAAGTTGTCGAGGGGCTTTAGGGTCTTCATTCCTTTGGTTGGTTGGTGTCTAATATAGTGTCTCCTCTGCGGCCTTGACTGAGGGTCATCTTCTTTCCTGCCTGGAACAGGAGCACTGGTCCTTAGCAGAGACTTAGCGTGTAACTTATCCCAGGAGGGAGAAAAAAAGAACTAAGAAGGATGCGGAAGCTCACAAGAGCCTGGGTGAGGAGTAGGGTAAAAGAAGAAATGAACAGAAAAACTCTCTGCTAAAGGTATCATTTCATTAAATAAATGAGAGAGAGGGCACGATATGGGGAGAAAGAAGTCCTAAAAATTCCATTCTTGAAAAATTCTGCTCTGCTCCTCATCAAGTCTAATGCACTTCTGTTGAAAAAAAAAAATCATTGTCCCCTTCCTCCCCCTACCCACAGAGAACAACTTTTATAGGCTAGAGATCACACGAATAATACCATCAGTGGTAAAAGAATAAATTAGCCATTTAGGGTAGATCTGTAAAGTATTTCAAGCCGCTGGGGTACCACTTCATAAACCAGAGAACTGATTTACCAGATGGGTCCCTGGGGCCCAGAGGACTAACGCACTGACCACTGTCCTGCTTCCCCATTAGATCAGTGCCTTTGCAGAGAATGAAGGTCACGGGGTCAAAGGGACACAGGCGGTCCCCCTGTGCATCTGTGTGCACTGGGATAAGACTGTGTTCATGGATCACAGGGGAAAATAGGAAAGGAAGAAAAGGCAGAAACTTTAGAATCAGACTCACCTGTGTTTTAATCTGATTCCGCTACTTTTCAGTTGGGAAAGTGTGAGCAAACCTTCCAAGCCTGAGGTGTTGTTTTTTGTTTTTGTTTTTGTTTTTCTGATCTGCTGATAAGGAGATCATAATGTCTACTGTCAGTGTTGGGACAATTCAGCCTGTTAGTGGGAATCAGTGGATAAGCACAGTGGCAGCCATAGTGAGTGTCCAAAGAACAGGAGCTGCCCTTACAACTATCCCTTTCTCCATCACCATCCTCATCTCTCTCATCTGCCTCTGCATCACTGACAACATCTATAGAGTTCCTTTCAGACACCAGGTACTGCCCGGCCCTTCATATGCATTGTCTCCTTTAATTCCTCAATAAGCCTATGAAGTCGGTAGACTTATTGTATCTTATCCCAATATTATCCCATTCTATTAATGAGGAAATGGGGGCTCCGAGAAGTTAAACTCATCCAGTGTCACAGAGCTAATGAGTAGCAAGGCTGGTACTTGAACACTTGTCTGACTAACTCCAGAGTCTATGGAGTTGAGGCTATGCTCACCCTCAGGGAAGGGTGAAATCCTTGTTGACGTCAACCAGCATAGTCTTGCCATTAGGCTATAGAGATGGTGCTTTGCTGAGATGAGGAATTAAAGCTGAAGACTGAATAGCCAGAAGACTTGAATCTATTCTCTTTAGCCCTGTTGAGAGAATCTGCTGGAGATGGCTCTGGACTCCTGGAAAATAAAATCTCCAACCCATGGAGATGGCCAAGATGAGAGGGCCAGAGGTCCTGCAACATACCTAGGGGTTGGACAGTTCCTTGAGGTGTAGCGACAGTTTTCTGCAGGTGGACACACTTCTCTCAGGGTTTTGTATTTTGTTTTGCTTCAGTTCAGTTCAGTCGCTCAGTCATGTCTGACTCTTTGCAACCCCATGGACTGCAGCACACCAGGCTTCCCTGTCCATCACCAACTCCCAGAGCTTGCTCAAACTCATGTCCATCGAGTTGGTGATGCCATCCAACCATCTCATCCTCTGTCGTTCCCTTCTGTATTTTGCTCGGCTGTCTCTATTGGTCCATTGAGGCTATTACAGAGCCAAGAGAACAGACCATCAGGCACATTCTTTTGTAGGCCCTACACCAAACCAAGTAAGAAACACATCAAACACCCAAGAAAACAACAACAAAATTCTGTAAAGTAATTATCCTTCAATAAAAAAAAGGAAAAAAATTTTTTTTAATATCCAAGAAACCTTAAATGGGGTTGGGAGTGGGAGGGAAATGCACTTCTTTCAAAAATAGATGGTCTAAGTATATATGCTTATGTGTTTTAGACTATGGTTACTACGTATGGTTTTAATATTTATCTGTTTCATATGTAGCAGCTTCTAATTATTAAAGGACTTTTTGAAAATGACAAATACACAGAAATGACCTGGTTGGTTAAGTATGTACACAGAAGGGATGCACCTGACCAACTTTCTGACCTTTTTTAAAATTTATTTTTGATTGGAGGATAATTGTTTTACAGCATTGTGTTGGTTTCTGCCGTACATCAGCATGAATCAGCCATAGGTCTACATTTGTCCCCTCCCTGCTGAACTTCCCTCCCACCTCCCAGCCCATCCCACCCCTCTAGGTGGTCAGAGAGCACTGGTTCGAGCTCCCTACCTCTCCAGTTCCCACTGGCTATCTATTTTACATGTGGTAATGGATAGGTTTCCATGCTATTCTCTCAATGTGTCCCACCCTCTTCTTCCCCAACTGTATTCACAGGTCTGTTCTCTATGTCTGTGTCTTCCATTGCTGCCCTGCAAACAGGTTCATCAGTACCTCTTTCTAGATCCCATATGTTTGCATTAATTAATGATATTTTATGAGAAATTCTTTAGGAAGTCAAAAGGAAATGGCAGTCTTCACATTAGTAACTGTGCTTGTGTGTATACTGTGCATACATATCTTTGTTTATATGTGTAAGTATGCTATGCTCAGTCGCTTCAGTCATGTCCAATTCTTTGTAACCCTATGGACTGTAGACCTCCAGGCTCCTCTGACCATGGGATTAGCCGGGCAAGCATACTGCAGTGGGTTGCCATTCCTTTCTCCACGGGATCTTCCCAATCTGGGGCTTGAACTCGAATCTCCTGCCATCCTTTACCCACGGAGCCACCTGGGAAACCTATCGATATGTATACGTACACCTATATATAATGGACACCTGTAAACATACATCCCCATCTCAAAGCTGTGGGCTGTTTCCCGATGGCCCACAATCCTCTCCCCTGTTTCCCTCCTGGTTTCTCTTTCTTTATATCCCTTCATTTCATAACTGGTTTTGAGGGCTACTCATAGCGGTAAGTGGGTGGGGCATTCCTGAGAAGGGAATATAACTTAGCCGTTGGGGTTCCCCACCTGGTTACTCGTCTCTATGTTCTTGACTCTGCCCTGCTCCTGGTCTTCTCACCCAGAGCGCCGAGACCTGATTGCCTCCTTCTGAGATGCTTCGCCCTTTTCCCCAGAGCACATGTTAAAACCCACTCAGCCAAAGTAAACCATGTAAATGAACAAGAGATACATTTCCTAGATTGGCCGGGATTCATATGTGACAATTTGAATAAACAGAGCATCCATCTGCAGAGAGGAAGGGTAATTCCTTGGGGACTCTCGGGTGGAGGGGGCTGGGAAGACACAGGACAGACAGCATGGAGAAGACAAAGAGCAGGGAGTCCTTATCATTATTTCTGTGGCTCAGGGCTTCCTGGAATTTATGTACTTGACAAGTGTGTGTGAGCTTTATGAGCACCTGTGCTGGGTGCCTAGTGCAGTGAATCAGGAACTGGCAGTGAGGATCAAACTCACTGCGCACCAGCTACTCCTGGGAAGTTTGTTGCCAATGCAGATGCCCAGAGCCTCCCCCAGAGATTCTTCTAGATCTGGATTAGGGCTCAGGATCTGCCAGCATTGTCTGGGAACCCCACATCAAGCCATCTGCAGCCTCACTTTAAGAAATACTGAAACCAATCTGAAGTCCAGAGGTGTGTCTCTTACAGCCTAGTAAGGGACACTATTTGCAGCAAGGGAAAATGGCAGGATCACATTTCTCCCCAGCTCCTATAGGCAGCCACATATTGACCCAGAGAAGCATCGAGATTTCTCGGGACACTGACTCCTGGGCTTCTTTTCAGACCTCCCTTGTATCACCCTGTTCCATGTAGGAACCTAACCTGACAAGAGAAAGCATTTCAATGCTGCTTTCAGTTCCTGACCTAAGCCAGACTAACCAGGAGGCTGATTGACTCAGAGAGAAAATGTGAAGCCACACGTGGGGATACTCTAGTCCTGGTCCCAGCTCATTCGCTTGACAAATAGGAACTGAGTGCTGCTGCTGCTGCTAAGTCACTTCAGTCGTGTCCAACTCTGTGCGACCCCATAGACGGCAGCCCACCAGGCTCCCCCGTCCCTGGGATTCTCCAGGCAAGAACACTGGGGTGGGTTGCCATTTCCTTCTCCAATGCATGAAAGTGAAAAGTGAAAGTCGCTCAGTCGTGTCCGACTCTTCACAACCCCATGGACTGCAGCCCACCAGGCTCCTCCATCCATGGCATTTTCCAGGTGAGAATACTGGAGTGGGGTGCCATTGCCTTCTCCAATGTACTGAGTACTGGGGCCTAAGAGGAGGAAGGACATGCAGGTATGGGTCTCAAGGACCTTTTAGTTCAGTTTCATGATCTTAGGACAAATTCTTTAACCTGCCAAATGCAGATTCCAGTTACCTCCTCTTTCTGATGGAGTTGCTGCAGAGATAAAATAAGAGAAGAGATGTGAAAATATTTTGAAAAGTTATATGTGCCTAGAATTCCTGGGGAGACCCAAGATGAAAGGGCTTTTGTGACAGAAGCAACAGTTTTTGTGGATATGAAGTTACGGAGGATAGGAAGATGAGCTTGTGCAATCAACCACCAATGTGTGGGAGAATCAAAGTCTGTTTCTCCTTCAGTAAATAACATGGAGAAGGCAATGGCACCCCACTCCAGTACTCTTGCCTGGAAAATCCCACGGACGGAGGAGCCTGGTAGGCTGCAGTCCATGGGGTCACTGAGTCGGACATGACTGAGCGACTTCACTTTCACTTTCATGCATTGAAGAAGGAAATGGCAACCCACTCCAGTGTTCTTGCCTGGAGAATCCCAGGGATGGGGGAGCATGGTAGGCTGGCACCTGGCAGCCTGGTGGGCCCAACCTGATGGGGTCGCACAGAGTCGGACAAGACTGATGTGACTTAGCAGCAGCAGTAAATAACAAGGGTATTGGAGTAAAAGGTCTCCAAGTTGCCTTCTAGGACCAAATAACATCATTTGGTTTTAGAGTGAGGCAACTATACACACACACACACACACACACACACACACACCCCTTCCCAGGGGCATCACCTCAGCCCACGCTGTATATATGCACACTAGGTTTTCTGGGGTGGCTTCCCAGGTGGCTCAGTGGTTTCCTAGGAGGGTTCCAATTTATGCCACTTGTCCCAGCTTCACTATTCATAACACCCTCTTTCACTCTCAAAAGTGTCCCAGTTTGGACATTACATTACAAAATCACTCTATTTATGGAAGAAGGGAAGTGAAGATGACACTGCTGTCAGCAACGAGTTGTCTTTGTCTTGGTTCTTATTAGGAATTTTCTTTCTCTGAGCTGGGATGGTTTTACAGACTTTCGAAAATGCTCAGGCAAGCTTTGACAGGCATCCAATGTGCGCGGCATAGTTTGCTCAGGCTGCTCAGAGCAGACATTCAGCACATACTGGCCGGTGCACTGCCTGAGCCTTGGATGGGGTTTGGCTGATGATGACACTGGGAAAATAGCATCAGGTCCCTATGAAGTGAATACATCTTCTAGCTGGTTCTTAACATCAGTTTACTGGGGTGGGAGGTGGGGGCTACTTTAGGAACATACAGAAGGGAGAATCTTGAAGCAGAACACACAGTGCTGTTAAATTCTCACAGTGTGAATCCCAGAGCGCTTTATGGACGACAGATCTGGAGCCCGTCACCCAACAGGTTGTATGTGTCCTGAGAAATGAACTGCAGATGCTTATCTGCCCTACAGATAGGCAAGTGGAAAAGGACACGAATGCTGTGACTATTTTGTTGCCTGAGATCACCTAGGTAAAAGTGCCAGTGGAAGCTGGAGGGGGCGGGGAGGATGGATTAAGTAAGCTTTTCAGTTTAAATCAAGTGGATTCTAGAGGGTAATTAATCTCAGGTTTCTGTCTGAGATCTGATCCTTTTGCATGTGCGTAAGGAGACACAGCTGGGAAAAGCTCCTTTTTTTCATGTTTAGAAAACAAATCTCAAAAAATAAAATTCTTTAAAATCCTAGGAGGCACCCCAGGAGTTTCTAAGGAGAGTTTCTTGCAAGTTCAGTGGCTGTACCACAGCTGGGGAAGAGGAGGGCAGAGAGAGATGAGAAGGTGCCCAAGGAAAGGGTCTTTGCTTTCTTTTCTCCCGGTTAGATTTTGGGGTGTGGCTTGTTTTGTTTTGTGTTGAGCTGAAGATTCTGGTGCGTGGGGATAATCTCACTGAAGTGCAAAATGAGTAACACTTGGTCAGTTTGTTTACTGTACAAACTGCTCACACACTCATTTTCAGAGCGCTTCCTATGGGTTAGGTGGCAAGGATGTGAAGAGAAATAACACGTAAACAAATGACCACCCTCCTCCCACGCAGGGCTCTCGGGGAAGTAGGAGAGAGACACGTAAACAGATCAATCACTGCGCTTTCTGATGAGTACCGTACAGAGGTGTGAGCACACACACGGGCACTCTAGTATACACACAGCTCTTCAAGAAGTTGTTGCTCAGTTACTCAGTCGTGTCCGACTCTGCGACCCCATGGACTGGAGCATGTCAGGCTCCCCTGTCTTCGCACTTCAAGAAGAGCTACTCTTGCTTTTTCAGAAGGTTTGTTTCCAGGATACCCTTCTCTTTTTTTCTTTTTTTGGTATCTGCATACATACTTTTGTTTATTGAAGCGGAATTCATAAAACACAACGTTAACCTTTTAAAGAATTTATTTTTGGCTGCACTGGGTCTTTGTTGCTGCACTTGGACTTTCTCTAGTTGTGGCCGAGTGGGGGCTACTCTTCTCATTGTGGTGGCTTCTCTTGTTACAGACCACGGGCTGTAGCGAGAGTGGGCTTAGTAGTTGTGGCTCACGGGCTTAGTTGCCCCATGGCATATGGGAACCTCCCAGACCAGGCATCAAACCGGCGTCCCCTGAATTGCAAAGTGGATTCTTAACCACTGGAACACCAGGGAAGACTCAAATCAATCTTTTTAAAGTGAACGATTAGATAATGTTTAGTCCATTCACAATGTTGTGCAAACACAACATCTCTCTACTTCCTAAACATTTTCATCACTCCAAAATAAAACTCAGTCTCTGTTAAGTAGTTCTGCACACTCTCCCCTCCGCATAACTCTTGGTAACCACAAATCTGCTTTGTCTCCATAGATTTACTACTCTAGATATTTCATATCAATGAAATCATACAAAATGTAACGTTCTGTGTCTGGCTCCCTAGTCGCTCAGTTGTGTCCAACTCTTTGCGACCTCATGAACCGCAGCACGCCAGGCCTCCCTGTCCATCACCAGCTTCCGGAGTTCATCCAAACCCATGTCCATCGAGTCTGTGATGCCATCCAACCATCTCATCCTCTGTCATCCCCTTCTCCTGCCCTCAATCTTTCCCAGCATCAGGGTCTTTTCCAATAAGTCAACTCTTCGCATCAGGTGGCCAAAGTACTGGAGCTTCAGCTTCAGCATCAGTCCTTCCATGAACACCCAGGACTGATCTCCTTTAGAATGGACTGGTCGGATCTCCTTGCAGTCCAAGGGACTCTCAAGAGTCTTCTCCAATACCACAGTTCAAAAACATCAATTTTCGGTGCTCAGCTTTCTTCACAATCCAATGCTCACATCCATACATGACCACTGGAAAAACCATAGCTTTGACTAGATGAACCTTTGTTGGCAAAGTCATGTCTTTACTTTTTAACATGCTGTCTAGGTTGGTCATAACTTTTCTTCCAAGGAGCAAGTGTCTTTTAATTTCATGGCTGTAATCACCATCTGCAGTGATTTTGGAGTCCAAAATATAAAGTCTGTCACTGTTTCCACTTTTTCCCCATCTATTTGCCATGAAGTGATGGGACCAGATGCCATGGTCTTAGTTTTCTGAAAGTTGAGCTTTAAGCCAACGTTTTCACTCTCCTCTTTCACTTTCATCAAGAGGCTCTTTAGTTCTTCTTTGCTTTCTGCCATAAGGGTGGTGTCATCTGCATATCTGAGGTTATTGATATTTCTCTCGGCAATCTTGATTCCAGCTTGTGCTTCATCCAGCCCAGCATTTCTCATGATGTACTCTGCATATAAGTTAAATAAGCAGGGTGACAATAGACAGCCTTGACGTACTCCTTTCCCTATTTGGAACCAGTCTGTTGTTCCACGTCCAGTTCTAATTGTTGCTTCCTGACCTGCATACAGGTTTCTCAAGAGGCAAGTCAGGTGGTCTGGTATTCCCATCTCTTTAAGAATTTTCCAGTTTCTTGTGATCCACACAGTCAAAGGCTTCCTTCGCTTGGCAGAACGTTATTGAGGTTTGGCCACATTGTAGTGTGTGTCAGTACTTTTATCCCTTTCCATAGCCGAGTAATGTTCCATTGTATGGATATACCACAATGTGTTTATGCATTCATCTGTTGACAAACATTTGGGTGGTTTCACCTTCCAGCTGTTGTGAATAATGCTTCTGTGAACATTTGTGAACAAACTTTTGTTTAATATCTGTTTTATCTCTGTGGTATATATCCAGGAGTGGAATTGCTGGGTCTTATGAGTAGTTCTATGTTTAACTGTTTGAAGAACCAAACCGTTTTGCACACTGGCTTTTGAAGACCCACAAATTCTATTTTTGATGGTTCCTCCATAATGAAACTGAAATACTTCAAAGAACTAAATGCTGGTTTACCGAAACCCAAGTAGTCGAAGTTCCTTTGTTGGTCCAGTGGGTCGGAACTTGTGCTAATGAGACTAAGGTCAGGTGTTCAAGACCCAGCTGGCCAGTCAGCTGAGTAGAGTACACAGAGCAAAAACTTAGGTCTGCTGCCACAGCTTCATTAACACTGTCCTGCCCTCTTACAAAAGCTTGTTAGTACTCACAGGAACAGAGCAAGAGTCAGTTTATTTGTTGTTTAGTTGTTCTGTCCTGTCCAACTCTTTACAACCCCACAGACTGCAGTATGCCATGGTTCCCTGTCCTGGTTTTTATGGCTCCATATAAAAGGAAGCAAAACAAAACGAAACACCTGGTACCCAAGGCACAGTGTGGCTAGCTAGAATCAAATGACTACTCACTCCCAGCCCAGCTTTCACCTGATTTCTGTGGGTCCCTGGGGTAAACTGCTTACCCTGCCCAGAGCCTCAGTTTCCTCATGTTTAAACTGGGAAAAGGAGAAGAGGGCGACAGAGGATGAGATGGTTAGATAGCATCACGGGCTCAATGAACATGAATTTGAGCAAACTCTGGAAGACAGTAAAGGACAGGGAACCATGGCATGTTGTAGTCCATGGGGACGCAAAGAGTCAGAGGAAACTTAGTGAATGAACAACAACAAATTGGGAACAATAATCCTTACTTCAAAGAGATGACAATGCATCCTGGGTACTTTGCACACAGTAGGCTTCCAACAAGTGCTGTTGAATCTGGAGGGTGAACAGCCTCCAGGGCGTGCAGAAGACCCTCAGCTCCTGCAACTGGCTCTGAGCTGTCCTCCTCAGGTTGACCAGCTGGAATGGTGGTGCGAGCTTGTTCGGTTGTTCCGGTTACACTGACTGTTTTAAATGGTCCTATTTGCATGGAACGAAGCTTGCTATGGTAACAAGGTCTGGTGGCTGGAATCCAGGGCCCCAGTGAAAAACGCAAAGCTGTGCTCCTCCAGGAGAAAGAGGCACTTGATGGGTGTATCAACTTTAAGGTTACCTCTGTTCTCCCAGGAAGAAGGAGCTAGGTAAAATGAGGCAGCAGGGCCTCCACACTCCTAGCAGGGGGAGGAAGAGGGAAGCCCCAAGGAGCCTTCCAGACTTCTCTCCTGCCCGAATTCCTTTTGCCCCCCAATATTTAGCCCAGCTAGGAAGCCTAAGACTGGCTAAGGCCACCGATCTATGCACCCACCGGTTCCGGGCGGTGGGGAAGCCACAGCGCCAGTGATCCACCCTGGGGAAGGAAAGGGAGACCCTTCGGAGGAAAGGGGGACAACGCAGTTTGGGGCGCTGGAGGTTCAGGTGGAGTGGGGTGGAGTAGGGTGGGGGTGGACAGTAAGAGGCACGCGGGGCAGTAGCCCAGTTCCCCGCTGAACATTCCTAGCCGCATTTGAAGACAGCTAAGCAAGAACTCCACTCCAGAGCGCGGGCAAGCAGCCCCCTCCCTCGGAGCTCCATCTCCGCTCCCCTCCGGGGCCCCTCTTCGGAGCACCCCTCTCTCCCAAGCACCCACCTCCTCCCCAGTCCCTGCAACCGCGCTAGGCGCGAGTTCGCCAGGGCGGGGGCCGCCCCACCGCTCCAGGGAGGGGACCGAGAGCGGGCCTGGGAGCAGGCGCCCCTCCAGCCCTCGCCAAGGGCGCCACCTCGGCCCACGCGGGGCCACCGCCCGCCGCACCCGCCCCACGAGGGGGTGTGTCCCAGAGGTGGGGGACGCGGGAGGCCGAGGCAGCGC